>JBBMOE010000044.1:3332791-3437224 GCA_037975065.1 Chaetodon trifasciatus
CCCCCCCGTGTGTATGGTAAAACAGTTCTTTCGTTGATGACTTCTGATGTGTAAATATGCTCTATGTAGCATCACATATTATTGAAGACATACAGCTCCATGGCCTTGAAGCTTTATGATACCACCCAGTTCATCAGCTGTACTCAGTGCCATAACCATATGTATTTAGTTAGTGTGCTGTTTTGTAGAGTACTTCCAGCCAATGTACTGTTTAAAAGTTATGTAACCAAGTTAAATATAAGGTTTAATGTGTTGTGTGTTCATACTGAATCAGTAATTAGGCGCCATGGTATAACTGGTATAACTGCTTATTGTACTGCTATTCTATTATGCATGTGTCCCTTTAGAGAAGCCTATGCAATGCCTACATTATTGTGTCCATTGATACTTTATGCAACATATGAAATGACTTGAATCTCCTGAGCACAACTGGTTCTTCAAAATGTCCTCCATGCCTGTGATGGCGCTCAGATCGAAGTGCACGTTATGAAAATGCACAGACAGTGATCGACAACTGAGAGCTCTGTTTTTGTAAAAGGGTACAGTTCTATTTTATTAAGGTTTTGAAGCAGAGTAGAAAGCCTCATATTATTCAACAAAGCATGTATTTAACCTTTTTTTTTTTATTCTGATGAAATAAAAGTACAATTCAAATAATCCATTTTGCAATTGATTGTTTGTGTGTGTTGGGTTTCAAGATTGAGAGAGGAAAGCATTGAGAGGCAGACCAACACATTTGGTCTTTTTGTGGGATTTAATAATACCAGCCTTGTCCTTTGACATTAAAATACACAGTATACTGTGAAAGTGGACACAGAAGTAGACTTATTGTACAATTACACCAAGCGTGTGTGTGTGTGCGTGCGTGCGTGCGTGCGTGCTGTGTGCTGTGTGTGTGATTGGACCCATTAAATCTATTTGTTACATCTCTGCTGATGTAATGTACACTCACTGGTGCTTCTATTATGGTGGAGAAGGAAAAGCTTTCAAACAGCATTTAAACTCCCCTGGGACTTAAATTCTCTACTGAAGACTAATTTAAAACATTGTTTCAGAACAACTAGCGCCTGCTCGAGTCGGATGGCCAATATTTATTACCCCGATTTAAATCGGGACACTGATGTCAGTCTGACCCCAGTTTGCTGTATAAAGCCTGTACTTCTTTCTGTGTTATTTGAGGTATCCTGTTACTACCTCCTGCTACTATTAGTCCACTTTCTCCAGAGACATCATTAGTTTTCATCGTCTAATCTGCATGCCTGTGTTCTCACTGCGTGTGTTTGTGCTTCCACGCTGTGTGTGTGCAGCCTCCCACGCCGCTCTCACCTCGCTATCCCAGCCAGGCCCACCGAGCTGTGCTGCAATCTGGAGCTCACACTCAGCCAAATACATGGAGCACAAATACCAGAGCAGCCTCTCTCCTGAAGAAGCTTCCAGTCCTCACCGACCTGCAACATTTTTACAGAAAAATACAGAAAAAAGCTCACCAAAGCACAGGCCTTTTCAATAATGAGCAGCTAATAAAAGATGACAGCCTGATCAGAAGTAAACAATATGACCAAGACCCTTTTTTTCTAATTAGACAACACTACAAAGTAAAGTTACTGTATGATAAATATGGGTATATGATATGTAAATGATAAATCTAGAAATCTAACAGTGCTTATATATATATATATATATAGCAGTGAGATAATTACAACACTGAAAACATTAACATCATTAGAACAGGGTTATCTTAGCAGTTGTGGGTTTGATGTTGGTGTATGTGCATGTGGGTGTGTGGATATTTATTACTCCTGTTGTGGGGACATAAATCTGTTTACACTGTCACATTGTGGGGACTCACCTTCTTTTTGGGGACCAAACACAAGTCCCTGTAATGTAAATCATTTCATTTTCAGGTGAAGACTTGGGTTGAGGTTAAGGTAAGGGTTAGCGTAAGTCTCCAGGAAATAAGTGTAAGTCACAGTAATGTCCCCAGAGATGATGGAAATATGACTGTCTGTGTGTTTGTGAGCATTCGGTCAGTGAAGCAGATGGTTGAAAAAAGGGAAGGGAAAGTATGGGAAGGGAGATTAAAAAAAAAAAAGAGAGAGAGAGAGAGAGAGAGATTAAATTCAGGCTGAAAAAAATAACAATTGAGAAAAAAAAAGTACACTGATGCTACTCCTAGTTTAGCAGCTTCCAGTGCTACTACTGCAACTAATAATAAAAATAAGAATAACAAGTCATGGGGTGGGAGTCCACTGGTGATGAAGCAGGATCAGGGCACTTTCATGGAAGGATCAACATAAATTATTGTTTTCTTTTATAATCATTTATCTGAAATTTGAACTGCTTTTTTGCACTGCTGTAGCATTTTTTCCCTTCTTTTATTTCTGATTGATCAATCCACCCTTGGGTCAGTCAGTGCAAATTTGTTACTATACTGCACTATGCCTACTTAATTACATTTATTTTCATTCATAGATACTTAAAGGAATAGTTCAACATTGGGAAAAACACTTGTTTGCTTTCTGTTGAAGAGGGCAGTTTGTGTATGTGTTGCTGCAGTTTAACAGTGTCATCCTTTCTGTTTGCATGGATTAAAGAAATGTAACATGCTGGTCAGTAATCTTAAGAAATGTGCCTGGCTATATTTTTGAATTTTAGAAAGAGGCATGCTAGCTGTTTCCCCCTGCCTCCAGTCTTCATGCTAAGCTAGGCTAACAATGTCCTGTCTCCCGCTGTCTAAACACTCAATCTGACCACCTCAATCGCCGAAAGAAAGCAAAGCATTTCCCAAAGTGTTGGACCGTTTTTTTCAAATCAAATCAATTATATAGCAAGATGCAACACAACGTGCTTTACAACAGTTAAAAACATTATAAATGAAAGCATAAAAACAGAGAAAACCCATCCCTCCCACCTTCCGTATGTACATATGCACACCCACAACTACACACACACACAATGATGGATGATGTTTTATTTGCATTTCTACTTAAACAGCTCGATGCTATGCTGCCTTATGTTTGATTAACATTCAATACTGTTGTGTGTTGTTTGAGAATATTAAAGGGCACTCCGCCAGCTGTACACATAAGTTCTGCTTGTGATAGATAACAGCTGTATAATTTCTTTTGTGGCTGTGGAGCAGAGTTTGAAAAATTTCTCTCAAGATGTTATCAGGGTTATTTCAGTTTGGACTTGAGACTTAATATGTTTGCCAGAAAGCCTGCATTATATTGGTGCTTCAAGTGGGCATTTAGGATAATAATGAAAGACATTATTGAGATAGATTATGGGAAGTGTGGGATCCAGGAGCCATACTAAGGGCTTAGACTCAGGATATCTTGGCCCCTGATGCACAGATTTGTCTCTTGTGAGTCTCTCAGCTTCATGGAAATACAATACTAAATTACTGGAGTACCCGAGTGGCTTCAAAGTAAATGTAGACCTGGAGAGGAGGTTGCAGTACTATGTGTGTTTGACCTGTACACACCTTAAAGCTAATGCCATAGCATTATGGGCTAAAGTCCACATTTCTTAGATCCCTCTGTCTTGCTCCCATCTATCCTATCTCTCTCTCTTTTTTCAAGGTGAAAATGTCTCTGAAACATTTAGACATTTACACACAGTCTGAGAAAAATCCTTTAGGATTAGCAGGTCACAGATGGGACGTGTTTGTGAAGGTGTTATGCCAACTGTGTGAAACACACACCTTTATTTACAGTATAATCTCTTCTCTTCCAACCCTATTAAACCCTCCTTTCAACTTTTTTCTTATCACTTTCACATATATATCCATGCAATTCCTATGTTCATACTAGCACAAACCCACTTTTCCTGTTTAAAGTACTTTTACATACAACCCTGATTCCCCAAAAGTTGGGACATTATGTAAACTGTACATGAAAACAGAATGCAATCAATTGCAAATGGACTGTGTTTACCTACAGTGGCTTTACAAAGTTCCTGAGCCCATGTAGTAACATCCTTTATACAATCATGTGTTCACAAAGTGTTGAACCTTGCTCCATCCTCGCTTGTGAATGGCTGAGGCATTCAAAGATGCCCCTTTCATACCCAATCATGATACTATCACCTGTTGCCAATGAACCTGTTTACCTGTGGAACAAATTGATCAGGTGAAACATTAAATATATTTTCTTTATACTGTTTTCACCAGAATATATGTCAAAAAGGATTTATTGTCATTTGTCACATTATGTTTTATTCACATTTAACACAGTGTCCCAACTTTTGGGGAATCAGAGTTGTAGTTGAGTGGAGTAGAACACAATTGTGTGCCTGTGTTTCATGAAATGATCTGTTTCATCAAAACAGGAGTGAGTGGATGTCTCCTGGTTGTCAGAAGAAGATGAGTCTTTGAGTAATGGTGGGCAGCACCAGCATGTATCAAGATTCAATGAACAATGAATGACACCCTGTAGCCTCTCCAGTGTTTGAAAATGTGTGCGTAGGCATCATGGAGGTTGTCCACAAACTTAAAAAGGACCCCAGTGAAGTTAACAATGAAGAGGATCACAATTCAGGATTGGGAAAATTAAGGTTAAAAAAGAAAGACTCCAAACCCTTTGACGATGTTTAGAACTTTTCATGGGCCATGGGAACCTGCTCAGATATTCAGTATATAGGACTCCTGAAACCGTCTTGGGTCTTAGCTTCTTGGCTCTTTGATTCACTTACATGGTATTTCCTACAACAGCTATGGAGGTGACACTCAGCTAATTTTGTCTTTTCCCCCGATCTGTAACCTATGTCGCAACATGAATCTCTAGTGGTCTGGCTGTCATCTCTCAGTGGATGTCTGCACCCCACCCAAAGCTCAACCTTGACAAGACCAAGCTGTTCTTCCTTCTCGGGTAGGCATCCCCCATCCATGATTTCATTACCATTAAGAAGTCAGTAGTGTCGTCAGTTCAAACTGTAAGGAACTTGAGTGTAACACTGGATGGTCAGCGGTCCTTTGCTGCCAACCCACTCCTGCAGATTCATTCTCCACAACATCAGGAGGACACTTCCATTTCAGGCTTGTCTAGACTACTGCAATTCACTCCATTCGGGTGTCCCTGCATGTGCCATCTAACCCCTGCAGCTTGTACAGAATGCAGCAGCTCAGCTGGTCTTCAACATATCTAGTCAAGGACTCTCAGATCTTCTAAAGATCAAAGAAACATCCACAAGCAGAACTTTTAAGACCCCTGGAACCATCTTAAAGATCTTTTCCCTTTAAATTACTACAAGACCTCAAGACCCCTGTAACTTGTAGGACACTTAAGCCTCCCTAAATCCTGGAAGATTCTTCTTCAAGACCCCGGGAACTTCTTTAGAGATCTTGCTAATTTACTCAAAGATTGCTTAAACTTTTTCGAAGCACTCCTGAACATATTCTAAGACCACGTACTCCCTGTAAGTGGATTCATCTGCAGATGCAATTACCATGTCATGTGCCAAATTGTGTCTTTAAATGTTAGTGCTACACAGTATAATTGAACAGTCTAAAATGTTGCCATTGAGCCCACTACAACCCACTCTAGTGATAAAATGTTATTGTTGAGCTGAATACTTGGTATATTCCTGTAACTTGCCCTTTCGATTATTGTTATCATCCACAAACTGGCAGTGTGCAGGCACCACAAAAAGGCAGCCATCACTGTGAGGGCAGCACTTTGTGTCTGACAGAGGCAGGCAGGGATGGCAGTGATTATCTGAGCAGGAGAGAGTGCTGGGTGAGGAGCTGTGGCTAGGCTTAGCATTCAGATTGATTTGTACTGGACAGAAGCCTGGTGGAGTGACATTGTTAGTCACATAGCTTTGAGAACCCTCACTGCTGCAGACAGTGGGTCAACGCTCGACAAACCACAGTCAGTACCATTATTAAGGATGACAGAACACTACTGTTAACTCATGGGGGAAAAAATGCCTACTGCAGTGTTACAAGTTGCATTACAAGTAAATGCCTTCTTGATAAAAGGAGATTAATACATTGTGTTTTCATTTTCACCCAAAAATAGCTAGATTATTTAAAGGGAACAGATCTGTGTTTGCAGCAGGAAGATGAAACTTGGTCACATAAAGTGAGGGCACAGGGTCGTTTGAGTTAAAATGACTACTTTGGTAAGGTTAGGGACATGTCATTGTTAGGTGTACTGTAATAACCACCACAACCAATAAGTTTGGAGAATGATCGTGGCCATGCTTACAAAACACATGGCCTGTCAGTAGGAAACAAACCTCCGGTGTTAAACTCTGTTGTTGATCCATCAGCGCTATAACAGTATCACCTGACTTCCTCCTTTTTTCTCATCAGAATTCCTACGACCACAAGATATTGATGAAACAGATTTCACATCAAAAACTCTAAAAAGAACAAAATCTAAATTATACTGATTACTCCTTTGGACACTATCACATATTTGTGTGTATTAAACATCTCTTGGTGATGTAAGGCTCTAAAGCTTATATAGGCCACATCTGAGCTGATGCCAATTTGGTAGTGAAATGAGCAACCTGAGATAAGGTCATCTCCAGTATACAAAATTAAACAGAAAAGAGAGGAGAACAAAAATATTCTGCATTACAGTATGATATTTGATCATGGTCTTGCTGGTCCTGCTAGTTGTCAATAAGTAAATATGCACTATAACAATATTTTCCTATGATTGTTATTGTTAAGCTGATCCTACCCATGCTTCCATCTACATACAACACGAGTTTTCACCCTGTTCCAAATTCAGATGTGGACACTCACTGACCATACAGTAAGGCTTATTGAGATTTTACTGTGGTTAGATGCATGATAAGACAAACTGAATCAGCTTTGTGTTTGTGCAGCCAAGTGTTGACTTGCCCTTCCTCTGACTGCATGAAGTCTCAGTGTATGGGGATGGGATGATGACTGTGTGTGTGTGTGTGTGTGTGTGTGTGTGTGTGTGTGTGTGTGTGTGTGTGCGTGTGTGCATGTGTTTTCCGCCTTCAGTATTCAGGCAGTCACACAACAGATGGACAGCGAGCTGGACATCATGTTTGTCATAGGAAGCGGTGGAATTTGTGACAGTGTGTTTGCATGTGTGTGTTATAGAGATGATAAGGAAGTGTCTGTCACTGGATGAACCTGTTTCTGTGCTTTGGCTGTTTGTTCTTTATCATCTAATGTGCGTTTACTAGGATTTTGTGTGTTTGTGCAATAAAGAATTTATTTTCTGTGCTAGGAGACATGACACCTTTCATATGCGGTTAAAAAATATATACAGTTAGTATTCTACACAGTGAGTGTCAACAAGGTCTGTCTTGGGGTAATGCCTTTTGTTATGTGTCTAGTTTATTTCAAATAAATTATTTTGGGATAATAATTACTTGTTTTTTGTCTAAGGGATTGACCAAATGCTTCTGAGATGAAATGTAATGTTTCTGAGCGAGGGGATGCCATCTTCAACAGTGCACCACATTAGCCTTTTTGTAGCTGCCTTAAACGAAAAAGCATTTCCCAAAAGCTCATGACTGTCATCGGTTTGACAGGCTGAGGCCAGTCAAGTGGCAACGTGTGTGAGTGGACGGGGAGAGCCGAACAGCACAGAATCTTTTTCAGACAGCAGAAAAACTAGGACTTACTAGTGGTGCCAATACAGGGACAAAATAAGGTCAAACTACCAGGGTTCCAACATCAGGATGTGGTCTAGATTAAGAACTATTACAGATTACAAAAGGAAAACCAGCAGTGCTGAGATAATGTCAACATAAACGGCAACTGGACTTGTTGGTACCCCTGGCCAAGGTGGCACACCTTGTGTGCCCATCAACAGGTGGATGTCTTCACAGATATTTGCATCATCTCAGTGCTCCAGTCTGTAGTCCTCCTGTTTCTAAAAGATCACCATTGTCGCTGTACCCAAAGACACTAAAGACACACACACACACATGTACAACCCAAGCAAAAAAGACAAAACAAAACAAAACACAAAACAGAACCCAGTAATTTGCAAATGACTATGTTTATTGGCAACGGTTGTTGTATCTAGTGTTCCTGTGCTCAAGTAGTAATATCCTTTATACAATCATGTGTTTCACAGAGTGGTGAACCCATACTCGTCATATATGGATGCTTTGTTGAGACCCCTTGGTGTCAAATTTTAAGGCACTAGGTACCACTTCAGCATCATTTTTCAACGTGCAGGGTTCCTCAGTCAGGATAGCAATAATGAATATAAAACAGCTGCTTAGCAATGTTCAGGTACACTTTCAAGATAAAGTTTGCAGAGAATAATGAACATGTGGTCAACGCTGTTCTTTGGTTAGGGTTAGGAAAAGCTCATGGTCTAGCTTAGAATTAGCACATTTACATACTTTAAGTTGTAAACGTTTCATTATTTCACTTATGAAAGAAGTCAAACTTCACTTCTGGTTTCACACAGGACACGAATCCCAGTGCTTGACCCATCCAACAAAACCACCTTCCTCCAAATACAGACTTTTCTTGCTCTTTATACTAATCCTCTGACGTGTTGGGAGTGACAACTGGCTGTCTATAGCAGCATATTACGCTAAAGGTATTACCAGTGCCAGTGACATCAAGGGGTCCTGGCCACTTGTATGTATGTGATGAATATGCAATGAGAAGGGGTTGGTGAACCTCGCTCCATCATTGCTTGTGAATGACTGAGCCTTTCGAGGATGCCCTTTTCATACCCAATCATGACACTATCACCTGTTACCAATGAACCTGTTTACCTGTGGAATGTTCCAAACAAGTTAATGAGGGACCAGGCCACGCTCTGCAGTGAGCAGCTTCTCATATTCCTTGGGACAGAGTGCATTAGCAGACTATATTACACACTAGTTGGCTACTCACTGAGTTGAAATTATAATTATAGACAGAACTGAGTTGTGGCTCACTTCCTGTTTATGTCTTCACTACCAACTCTGTCACAGTCAAGTGTTCTGTAATACATGACATGATGTTCCTGACAAAACTGCACAAATGGTTAATCATTCACTCAATACTAGAAGAATGTGATGTGTTGAGAAGTGTATTCAGAATTGTGACTCATAAGCATGTTAGTTTCTATAAATAATGCATGTGCTCACTAATCAGTTTAGAGTTCTTTAAACTGAAAAATTTGTGGCTTTAAAACTTTGTCCTGGAAGGATAAGTTTGATGACCTACATATCACACAATGGGTTTAAATGTTTGTGCTTGACAAAAATAACATATAAGGCACTGACACAATTGTAAATTGTGGCCATAATCTTTGTTTTTAGCAACACTAGTGGTGGAGCAGGGAATAATAATGTCAGTCATCCAGTCGATCGGTTGCCACTTTGATCCAGACTGAAATATCTCAACATCTATTAGATGGATTGTCTTGAAATTTGCCGTAGATAAAAGCCATGGTCCTCTCAGGATTATTTTTAAATAGTTTCAGTTGTTGACTTTTCCCCTAGCACCATCAATGTGTTAAAATTTCAATTGGTTCAGTACTTTTAGTTTTGAAAAAATAACGTGTAAAACTAACTGGATACTTCAGCCTCAGCTGTACTTTGTGTTTAGTGCTAACCAGCACATGACAACATGTAAACATGCTAAACAAAGATGGTAACACTGGTAAACACTGGCTTCTGTTATCAGGCCAGACAGTTCTGAGGTCTGTTGGAGTAAGATCACCAGCTACAACAAAACCACCATTTGATTGTTTTGTTATATTACTGCTGATGACCTTGTATAGTTCCTACAGTGCATTTTTTGAGCTTGCATCAGGAGGAATGTGAAAAGCAGCTACCAAAACCCCGATGAGTTCCCTGGGCAGATAATGTGGTTGACATCTTAATATTAAAAACTCTAGGAAACCCATCCACTTTGAATGCATTTGAGCAGCAGGCATCATTTATGTACAAACACAATCCACCTGTCAAGTGTGATAGCTTGATCAGGGATGCTGTGATGGAGTCATGTCTATGTATTTCTGTCAGTAATATATGCATCAGTAATAATAATAATAATACAATTATTAAATAATTTTTAGTTAGTGATTTTTGAGTTCTCAACAACATTTATTGCCATGAACATTGGAACAGATATTCAAAGTCCCCAGAGGCTGAACACTAATGAACTTGGTGATTTTTATTCAGTGCCATCAGCAGGTCAATTTTCTCTTATTCACTGATGTGACATTTACTAGATGGACTAGTATAGACAGAAACTTTTGCACAGACATCCATCATTCATTTATGGATAATGTAATGTATCCTACTAAATTTGTTAATGGTCTGACTTTTCATAGAGCACCATCACCAGGTCAAATTTCACTTTGTCCAGTGGGTTATGACCAAATAGCCTAACTTCAAAACTAATGAGAGTCCCATCAGCCTCAACTGGACTTGGCCTTTACTACTAATTAGCAAAAGTTAGCATGCTAACACTCTAGAGCAAGATGGCAACATGGTAAACAGTATACTTGCTAATCAACAACATGTTGCATTGTGTCACAGTAAGCATGTTAGCATGCTGTTGTTAGCATTTAGCTCAACGCACCACGAAGTACAACTTCTCAGAGTTTTTAGTGTAGATACAGATTCTTAGTCTTGTTAAAGTTCAGTTTTGCACACTAAAATAATGAGAACACACTCACTAAATGGGTCACAAATGTGTATTTTCATTTTGAGAAACAAGACAATCTGCCTTAAACTCCCTGGTCAAAAACTTATTGGTTCCTGCAAACTGTTAAACAACTTGCAGCTATCATTCTCTATTGTTATTGTACTGCAGCCAGTCATCCTTTCATAACAGCTTCTTAAGCATTCTAACACACAAAATAAGACTGAAGTCTGTGTACATGGCTTCCTCTCATCTGTGGCATTCTCTGCATTCCCTGCGAGCAATTACAAGGCTGATGCACTTCAGATAGAATCCACACACGGCAGCAGGGTCAATGAGACCAACACAAGTATGTGATTACATATGAGATTGAGCCACATAAAAATCCACATCAGACAGAGGACAACAGTGGAATAACATGCAGAACCATTTTTAGCACTGTGACTGAGTTAAGTGGATGAGTTATGTATTGTGTGGATTGCATGACAGTAATCAAAAGAAATACATTGTTCTGTTGGAAGTATTGCAGGGTGATTTGATTATTTGTTGAGCACAGCTGGGTGCTGGGAAATGTGCCAGATGGCTTTTAAACAGATTACTCCAGATGATATCGTCCAGCGGGTTGCTGATTTTAGCTCACCAAAGATTAGGATCAACTTTAAGGATTCACTTCAGTGTCTTTGCCTCAAAAACATCACTTTTTTGTCAGTAGGAGGATGATCATTGAAGCGGTTACATAACATCTAACTCTGCTTTGTATTGTGAGGACTGAGGTGCACTGACTCCTCTGTATACAAGATAGCATCAGAGAGGGTGAAAATAACCTCCTAACTGTTACACTGCAGTAATATGGGTCAGCATGCAAATGTGCTCTCTCTCATCTATATTTATTTATAGAAATCCCAGTTTATGTTGCCAGTGTCAGCTTGTGTGGGTGTCTAGAGGTGGGTTAAACAGAGTCCTTGAAAAGTTTTGAAATAAATGATGTTATCATACAAAGTGGTTGGATATATAGTTCTTAGCAGGGATGAAACAGTTGTATTCATTCTGAACCGTTTGGTACGAGACGTGCGGTTTGGCATAACGTCCTCTGTTTGGTGCACCCTTTACCCATAAACTCTTATTAGTACAGTAGCTGTTGTCTATCAGTTGCAGCATGTTAGCCCATTTAGTTAGGTTAGCTCATGCACAAATAGTGTCGCTGAATGGCAAACACAAATAAGAGACCAGACCTGCAGGAGCAAGAATGGACAATTTGTGCCGACATTGTTCAGCTGAACTCGGGTATGTCTGTGGAAACACTTCAAACATGTTGTTTACAATGGCATCACCCAAATGTGTTGATTTGCAAAGACATTTGCAAAGCCAGTATCTAGCTTTGTGGACATCCATGCTGACCAGCTTGCAGTCTTTTTCTTCTCTGCCTTTGTTGTTGCATTGCAGTTATATCTCGACACATTACCACCACCTGCTGGTCAATGGAACAGTAGGATACAATTGGTCAGACTGTGCATTGCATCACCCGTGTGCATGGTGTTATTGTGTACAAAATAAACCGTTGATAGGAAAACAGCTCCATGCACAGCTCCTATGAGAGCTAAGAAACCCCATTCGGAGTAACAGCTACAGCCTTTCAAATTAGTTGATACCAGTGTTAGAGACTGAAGTTGGAGGCAAAGGCACTGAATGTGGAGATAAAAGAATTAAAAGACGGAAAATAATAAATAAATACAAACATCTAAAACCTACTGTCCAATGTGTTGGAAGGAATGAACAACATATTCATTATCTGGAGGCATACTAAGGCTCATGGAGACATTCAAATCAAAAGAGTTCAGCATCTAGGGAACACTCATGGTCATGAGTGGCCATTAGTTTCCAGGAAACCAATGAATACTCTGAAGAAATATTATAGTAGTTTGGCAGTGCTTGTCGAGATTTCTTGCCCCGGGCTGAAGTGACCTACCAACAGTAGGCCTTGCTGCCTACAGTCTGAAAAATGCATTCTTGATAAGTGAATTTCATACATCTCTGACATACTTAATATAATGAATAATGGTTTAATTCTGTCCTTGACTGTTTGTAGCCTTTGACCTGAACTGTTCTGTATTATCCTTCAAGCATCCCGGCTTAAACCAAAAAAAAAAAAAAACACCAATTAAAACTTTTTTCATTTTGGTGCCTTTGTGTCAACACCCTCCTTGTAGCTCCACTGTAAACTGAAAGATTGCTGTCTGTCTGAAGTGTATAAACACGCTTCTCTAATATGATCCTTATTTCCTGTGTGGTGACAGTGTACAGAGACCAGACACAGCTTCAGTCTGGACTTAATGACTACAGCACAGGAAGAGACGCATTGCAATTATGCAACTGCACATTCACTTTGAGGATTGTGTCAGCTGCTGTTTATGCACAACTGAAATGAGCAAAATACTAAACAAGTCCTCTACAGGAAGGAATGGCTCTTTTTTTTTTTTTTTTTTTTTTTTTTGTTTACATAATCCAACTTGCTTTGGACTTCTTTTAATAATTTTTAATCTTACATACAGTAACACACAAAATATTAGGAGGTCCTGGCTGATGAAGTGGAGTTTTTTGTAGTTCCTGGACAACCAATACTTTTTTTTGACCTGAAGAGGTCAACAGCTTAGATTTTGTGCAGATGTGTGTCCACTAAATTAAAACAGACAAGAGTTCAGTGAGATATTATGACATTAACCCGGATTAAATTTGTTTAAACACCATTCAAAGCTACTAAAATCCTCACCTATACCATGTCAGTGACTGGTGACAGTGAAAAGCCAATATTCTTTTTTTATTAAAAAGACTTGATATATTGTTATACTGATATGTCTTAATAGCTGCACATTATAATAGGTCATTAGCTAGCTGCCACATGTTAGCCAGTGCTTGTTCTCACAGACCAGAATTAGCAACAACAGAGGGAAACAGACCTAGTGTACATGCCTTATGCTACAGTAGGTGTGTAGTCATGCCATAGGCTTCAGAGTGGATGTTGCCCTCAGGAGGAGTGACTCTCCTTCCTTAGCATGCAGAATAAATTGCTCATTGCTGCCTCCCCGCAAACCCTTCCCTGACATGTCAAAACATTGACTTAAAGTGAAAACTGTCATAGAAAAAACTGTCACTGAGAAAAGACTGATATGAAGAAAAATGCCTTTGCTTTGTCTTTCAATGCAACCTTTTTCAGTACCAAGGCTTATTTCACTGCCAGTGTAACTTTTTCCCATCCAAGCGTTTCAATGCCAATGTTTCCTTTTTCAGCACAGGCTTTGTTTTCATTGTCAGATTTTATTTTCAATGCCAGGATTTAAAGTCACTGTCCTGGTTCCATACAAAGCAGGCCACTGGCACAGAGCCCTGAAACTTTCAGGCTGGCAGTGGGACAATTTTTTGATGTAATCTGATGAACTGTATCTTTGTTTCAGAATATGGGAATATGCACTATTAAGGCACAGTATCATCAGACCACTTTATCAGCTAACTTTATCCTGGGTTTGAAACAAAAAATTCACATCTTGAGAGTCAGATGACACAAGAAACAAGCAGCGAGGAATCCTTAAAAGTTCTATGAAGCAGGGAAATGTATAAGTTAATTCTACTCACTCAGAAAATACACTTCATGATTTACAGATGACCCAGAGAGGCAACTTACTGACACTGATGAGAGGGGTGATCCTTAGATCTGGATTGTGGCGCACAGGCCAGGTTTTGCTTTGACAGCAGTGGTTGAGATGTGTAAAATGTCCCGTAGGTGGGGATCTGTTCGTCTGGACCTCAAGCAGTTCTTGTTCAAGTTCATAACAGACGTCTGCTCACCCAAATATGTGCAGCCAACCAAGCCCTGCACTTTCTTTGCAAATGTTCTGGGAATCTGCCCCCATCCAGCTGGTAAAAGTTCACAAGTGAAAGCTGGTGATTTCTGCTGTGAAACTCATCATCACACTGCAGCTCAATTGCAGCTGATGTGGTGTATTGTATGTAGGGTCCATGGACAAGGGAGGGGAGAAAAGCAGGAGAATATTCTTTTCAGGAGCAGCACTGAACTCTGCAGAGAGAGATGTGATGGCAGCTGTATACCTCCTCCTTTACACACCAATTTCATCCTGTGGAAAACTGTCCATGTCCTCATGCAGTGAAGGGAAATGTGAGGTGCTGAGATCTGTCTGTGACAATTATCTTTAGAAAAGTTGGAGCTTGCCTCCAAAGGCCTTGGCGTGAGCATATAGCTGGCTCACACCTGCATTCAAAAGCTTTACTGTGTCAACCAAAAATTCCAAATCTGCCACCCAGACAGGATCCAACACTTCTTGCATTGATTGTCCCTTTTCAGCCAAAATCTGATTGCCCAATTTCCTCCCTGACCCTCAGCTGATAACGTCTCCATATTCCACCTCAATGTCAAGAAGGAACTGCTGAAATTGGCAGTGGTGGTACAGAGCTTTGGAGTGAATTAAGCTAGTAGTCTTTTCCACTGGTTTCACAACATGATCCCATTTCAGATGTTTGGTGCAGAGAGAGTGGGTGCACCAGCGTAGCCACACAGAGCTACAGAATGGTGCTGCCACCAAGAGAGAAATTTGATCTTTAATGATTTATCAAAGGTCCAGTGTGTAGGATTTAGTGGGATCTATTGGCAGACATGTCATATAATATTCACAGTTACATTTTCATCTCATTTGACAGTGCTGGCAGGTTATAAATAAAACATTTCAAGAAGGATCCTACGGGCCATAGAAAATCTGGTTTTGTGCCATGATTGGCCCCCGGGCTGGACTTCTGGTGATTCAAATTGCTTGTTTTTTTCCAACTGAAACACAAAAACATCCAGCAATGCACAGCAGGGAAGATAAGCAAATGTTCACAGGGGTACAAGCTACAAGTAGTTATTCTGTATTTATTCATTCACGTTATCATCTGTTTGTGGCTGTGAAGCACTTTGTCACACTGATTTTGAGAAGTGCTCCACAAATACAGTTTTACTTATTTACTTACTTAAATGATTAATCGAACATCAGAGTAGTTGCTGATTAATTCTCTGTCCTGTGTGTGTGTGAGTGTGTGTGTGTGAGTGTGTGTGTGCGTGCGTGCGCGTACATGCATGTGTGTGTGTGAGAGAGAGAGAGAGAGCGAGAGGGGGAAAGAGAGGTGGGCGGGCCCTGGATTAGCTCCATCCCACCTCGGAAATACCAACCAGGTGCCTGAGCTCTTTCCCTCCCTTCTTCACTCATCTCCACGGGCTTTTCCTCCACAGCTCCATCCCTCCCTCCGCTGCGCTGTGACGGGAACAAACACTCAGTAAACAGCAGCAATGTCCGCGCAGTGAGGGAATCCCTCCGCTTACCTCCGCCTGTGTACCCTCTCTGCATGGCTCACGGTCGTCCGGCCGGACAATAGACAGCCCGCCTGGCCGCTGCAGCAGCAGCAGCAGCAGCAGCAGCTTCTCCACCTCCTCCACCCGGGGGAGCTTTCTGAGTGCTCCTGCCCAGGGTCCACGCAGCACCCTCCGCGGCTCCAGATGGCTGGACACGAGTGGGACGACTGGTTCGAGCGGGAGGAATTCATCGGACAGATCAGCGACATGCGGGTGCAGAACCTGCAAGGTAAGAGCATCCCGGCTTCTGCTGCGATCCGTTTGCTGTTTGGTAGCAGTGAGCTCCGCTGCAGGACCGCGGTAAGTGGCCTGGCCACGCAGGCACAACCTCTGCACACTGTGCGCTCTCTGCGAGCGACTTTTGGACGCTTCGCTCTGATTTTGGGAACTTTGGGTCGTGTTTGGTTGCTTTTCAGCGTCCACAGCCGCTCTCAGAGTCCCAAACTTTCCAAACAGCGCTCTGTGTCTACCTGTGGTGGTGACAGAGGACCGTGCACACAGCGATCGAACAGCCGTCATAACCGTGCTGGTGTGTGGAGGCATTTCATTCATTAGGTGCGTGTTAGTGTGCTTGGTCCCTGGAGGTCACTCTCTGCCTCACTGCTCATCAAAATACTAACTTACAGTGAATTTAGAAGCTCTAACCTGCTGTAGAATTCAGCTAAAAGCTGAAACGATGAGTCGTTTCATTGATTAGGTAACATACATTTCACCTAATGATCAATAGCTTTGATAACTGATTCATCATTTAATGTCGTTTCAGACCTTGTCTTTGGGTTTGGGACAGTTGGTCTGATAAAATGAGCAATTTGGACAATTTCTGAAGTGCTGCATTTCAGAAATTCAGACTTTTTATTCATTATATTTTGTCAAATAGTAGAATTGGCATTGTGTGCATGTGTGTGTTATAGGTGTATGTCTGTTACACACTGTCAAATCAGCAGCAGAGTGAAAGAATTGTGGTCATTACAATTCCATTCATTTGGCATAACAAAGTGACTTAAGGCAGCTGGACGGTACTCTGAAGCGCTGATCAGATGGTCATAGAGCTTTGGACCAGTGTTTAGTCTACACCTGAGAAGCAGATTATCAGAATCAGATTTAATGCCCAAGTGCACATACAAGAAATCTGACTCTGGTTTAAACATTGCACTCTGTGTACTTGAACAGGGAAAAAGGACATACAGCTCAATGAGATAAAAAAAGACAAAAATTAAAGTTAAGTAGTGCAAAAATATGGAACAAACAATCTGTACAAAGAACAATGAGGCAATAAACAATATATACAATGACATTTTTGCGTACACAAAGTAATGGGAGGGTGGAGGGGGCTCACTTGTGTTGGCTGGAACTGCTTCTCTTTGGTGAGGTGTCTGATGTCAGATGAAATGTGATGATGATGATGAAGCTACTCACAGTTGGTTTTCCAGGTTTGGGGGGTCAGTCTTGGGAGAACCCGAGTCTTGAAATGAGCTGCTCACAGTCATAGGTCGTTGCTTTGCAGCTCAACTACCATTTTTATTGCATGGGAAATGTAATTGCTGTCTTTTTGTATTTCTGAGTTGCTTTCTTGTGTAGTTCTGAATGCGTCACTGGCCTCATCAAACAGTCTTGTGAGAGGCATTCAGCCAGAGGCGGGACGTCCCCCTCCCCTGGTCTAGACATTGTTCTTCCTGCCTCTTCTGCAGTGGATTTATTCCTGTGTGATTATAGGTACAAGTTGAAAGAGGCCCAAGGTGTTTTGCTGTTAGCTGGACTAACATGGGAACCTGGTGTTCACAGTTGATGTTGTGCTGTGGCCACTGGAAAGTTCTGGGATGATGTCAGACTCTCTACCTTTAGCCAGTTATTCACACAAACTGGAGCCAAAAAAACAATAAAATGAACCCAGAAAAGCTGGTTACATCACTTAAGCAGGGAGATGAACTCTGTACCCTTTTTTAGAATTGAAAAAACACACATCTGTGATAAAATATTCTAAATTTAAGGTTTGCTTATTAGCTTTTTTGCGAGCCCTGAACTGTATCTCATGGGCTTTTTTTTTTTTGTTTTTTTTTTTTAGAAAATGGTTCTTTCTCAGGTGTTTTCACATCACTGTTCTGCACTCACCATCAACAATGTCAGTTTTGTTACAGAGAGTTTTCCTTTCAAAATGGGAAATGGATCTGATGGAAATTTGCTGAAATGTACCACAGACAGATAAAGTCAGAGGACAGCAGTATAATAAAACATTTCTGCTGCAGAAGTATTGTTGCACACATTGGGGACCATGCTGGGACACATGACACTTAAATAATGTGCAACAGGTTTCACTTACACTATATGAATTGCTCTGCTGGACTGGAGTGAACCTGTGAATCATGTGGGAAAATCGAATATCCTGTAAGAGTTGCCAGTTTGCCAAACAGGGCTTTACAAAGATTAGAGGAGCAGACTAACAACAATTGCTCTTTAAAGTGGAAGTAATTGATGTAATGAGTGTGGTAAGAATGAAAGCTTTGTTCGCCACTAACCCAGTTCATCCCAAAGCCTCAAACAGCGAGGTCCCCTGATGCATGCGAACCATCGCTGCGTATTATGCACAGAATACGAGAAGAATAGTGCAACAGCATGCTGAGATGCATGAAGTCAGTGATCATAAGACTCACCACCACCCACTAATAAAAACCAAACATCATTTATACTTTAAGAAAAATGCGTTTGTGTTCACCCAGTGAATCTGAGTCCTGTTTTGTCTGGTCTCGACCAACTCATGAGAAAATTATTTCCACCATGTTCACTAACTCGTCACTGCAGTGTGATGCTGCTAGTGTACAGTGGGTTTAGCAGAGCCTTTTCATTTAAAACAACTGCCTGCTGAGGGAAACTGCAGAGTTGGGTGATTTGTCTCTGCGAGCAACCCCTCGATAAGTGCAATTTTAAGTATTCAACAAGTGCTAATTTCAGTATTTATCTAAGATAAGTAAGAAAGGGCTAAAGTGAGACTGGCTGAGGTCATACTTTCAGAGAAATGGTGTCAAAGAGACACAAGAAGATCTCTCTCTAAAGCTTGCTAACATCGGCTAAAGTGAGCCCCTTTAAGGTACTGGTCATACCAGACCAGGTATAATGGTAGCAGCAAACCAAGGCGCTTTAAATGAATGCAGGATAAATGTGTTAATTCTTCTTTCAAAAGTCCCACAGTCTCATTTTAAGTAAACAAACCTTATAAGGATGCTCAGCGTGACTCTTCTCACAGACTGCACATGTAGGTGATAAAGGTTTGTTTCGCCCTCAGGGGTTTGGTACATGATAGGCACTGGATGAGGGTGGATAAAGTGGTCTGCCCCCAAGCCAGAAACAACACACACAAGTGGATTACAGTCAACTGTGTCTCATATTACACCTGGTGAGCCACTGTTGTCCTGGAAACACACAACTGTGAGTTGCAACACAGTCTTGGCTCAGACATCAGAGACGACAGGATAAAAATGTATTGGAATGTGCTACTAATAACAGATTAGATTTATTCAATTTTTTTTCATATGTTTGTGTAACAAATAGAAAAAGGGTTGGATGAAGGGCTGTTTTTTAGGTGGAACTGAGATGGATTCCCAGGTTTTTAAGAGAAAGTCAGAATTAGTCCAAAGATCTTTTGCTATATTTTCTGTTATTGCTAGTAGTATGAATAACTGCTCATGTTTTGTGCCCCGTTTGACTTGTTGAAGTGATGTTGTTCCCAGATCTCCCAGTTCACATAATGTTGTCATAGCCAATAAAGATGATGTTGTTGCCCTTGTACTTTTTCTAGGTCCTCTGTCATGCAGTGCACACTTGTAATTATTCAGCATGAAGTGAATATCCTGTTGGTTTGTCCTTAAAGTTCTGCCACATTCCCAGCTTTAGGGGACAGCCACTCTTGCATGTTCACATGAAAGTGCACCAGCAACAAAGCGTACAGTTTTGGCATTGTGTGTCGCTTTGCAGCCAGCGGACATGCAAGGAGCATTTTTGCACAGGATGCATCGGGTTGGCCAGAGGCAGTGTGAGCCAGTGTATCAAGCCCATAAGAATGTGATAAACTGTCTGCAGCAGGAGCACAACCTTGTGCACTAATGACTAGGTTGCAGATGTTAGCTGCATGAGGGCTTCAGTTCTTCCCTCCTGGCACTAAACTGAGCTTTTTCTGTGAACTTGGATTCTTTTTTTCCCAGCCTCTTGAAAAGATGCAGAAGTTTAGTGCTTTTGTCCATATTCTCTGCAACATTCACAGATGAGCCAGAGCCGTCTGATGAGTGGCTGTGATCCTCTGTATGAAAGCTGGAAGAGCGGCGAGCGCTTTAAAACAATGGCCTGGAGGCTGTTACATAACCCATGATGAGACGAGGAGAGAGGGAGGCAGCTCCCTCTGCATTACAGTGCTGGAGTCCCTGAGCTGAACATTCCCACATCACACATCCCACACAGCTCTCTCTCTCTCTCTCTCTCTCTCTCTCTCTCTCTCTCTCACTCACACACACACACACACACACACACACACACACACACACACATCACTGCCTCCCACCTGATCAGGGTGCAGGTTTCTCTCTGAGTACTGTGAACATTGCTGGTGTGAGATCAAGCACTTTGCTGGTACTGTGTGCTGCTGTTAATATTGCAAGTATGCCATAAAACTGGAGACTGTGCCTTATTTTCAGAGGACTGTGCGACTCTGACCATCAGGGTTATCTTGGCTTGTGTTTGGAGGCTGTATATTATAGATCGGGTCTAAATTAGGAGGCTATCTCATATGCACTATGGGAAATGGGGGACCCAGTGTTTTCCAGAAGCTTGCCTTATCCTGTGTACTAAAAGTCACCATATTTTGCTTTATCAAAGTGCAATGCTAACTCACTTGTGTGCCCTTTTTAAATGTGACCTTTGTGGAAACATGTAATATGGTGGATGAGGAGGAAAAGATGTAGATGGCAAAGGAATGAAGAATCCTTGTAAAAGCAAATCTGATAGAAGAGGAACTGACCAAAATAGAACAGGATAAACATGAAACCTCACAGGACCTGGTTCTGTTTTGGCCGTTACTAGGCTACAGCTTCTCCCCCTTGTTTGAGTAGTAAGGTAACATTTATGGCAGGGTTGAGAAAGACCGTGCCAACACACAGTTTGTGTTTGAAGAATGTTCTGCCTCAAAATATGGGACAGAACACTTTTAATCTTTGGAGAGCAGTGACAGGTGTTCATTTTTGATAAGACTGTGGCTCATGGTGTTCTGTCCTGGACTTGACCCTTTGCTTCAGATGCCTTCAGTGAACATGGTGTGTCATGTACAATGCATATTTAGGGCTTTTTGTGGTCCCAGCCTCTGCCCTCTGTCTCCCTCCCTGATCTGTATTCTCATGTTTTCAGCAGTTGTAAGAAATAAGTAATGCACAGAAAGCTGGAGTGTTTTAATTTGGCTTCAGTTTGCCCTCTCAGAGTCACTTGCAAAGTTTGGGAAGGTGTGTGCAACCACCATCTGTCAGTGCGTACAAGTCCAGTCCTGCGCAGTAGAGTAGTCATCTCTGTATCTACTCTGAGAGGCAGAACGACGTGTAAAGGATTCCCCGTGAACCACTGTGCTGAACAACAAACTGCCGCGTGTTGAGGAGAGTTCAGCCGAGCCAAACGGAGGGGCTTCTCCCATTGTGCTCTGCTGACTGCCTGCCGTCTGGACGAGACTGTCTGCGGACAGCAGCGACAGCGCAGCCTCTGCTACTCACACTGGGCAGAATGTGACGTTCTTGAACGTGTGCCCAGTCCCCCCACATCCAGGAGCAGGGTGGATGGCAAAGAGCCTCGGCCTTCTCAAGCTCTGCTATGAGTTTTGTGGAGGTTAGAGGGGGCGGAGGCAACAAAGGTCCCCTCTCTTTAGTTTCCCCCTTTGTTCTTTTTGAATTTGCTCTTCCAGTCGTTCCTGCAGCAGTACTTTTATCAAGTGTTTCAGAAGTCTGCTCGATTCACAGCAAAAAAAAGCTTTCTCTGCACAAACACTGATAAGTAACAGTAGAATTGTGATGAGGCAGCACATGTTGCACACACACCATGACACTCGACCGCGCTCTGACGCCTCAGTGTGCTGCAAGTTAAATAACATTTTGCATGCTCCCAGATTGCTTTCAAGTATAGCGCTGTGGGCAGATGCTAGTGTGCATGCTGCAACTCCAGCTGCAGGCCTGTATTCACACAACATTGTCATGATTAAAGAAGCTCCTAACTGGCCCAGAAGGGGGGTGTCAGTCCTCACTTGTATTAGTTTAATTCACCAAGCATTTTAGTGATCAAACCAGCTCCACTTCAGTTACTGGTTAATAAGCATCCAGTCAACAAATCTAGACAATTACGTAACTCCAGCTGATTTGCAACAAACCAAAAATGCTCTTCAGACCCCACTTTGTTCAGCAGTTCATTTAATAATTACCAACTGCAGTAAATACAAGAATATAGCTGATTTCATGGCCGTTTATGGAGTTCCTGGTAAATTGGCAGTACAGGTAGAATTTGCCAATCAAAGGATGAAAGTGAAGTGAACTGGAAGGAGATAAATCACAGCATCAACATGCAGATGACTGAAGAGAAATCAGCTCAGGTGTTTGTCTTTCAGAGGGAGAGTATTCACCTGGAAATCCTTAAAGCTCAGCGAAAGTCCTACCAGATGAAAAATGGCAATAAAACTAGGATGACACACACACACGGCTGTGTTCAGGCCTGTTCTTCTACATACTTTGATGCTACCACCCGCATCTCTTAAGACTTCCACAACCAGTTCCAGAGAAAATGTGTTGTCATTTCCGATGGTAACAGGTGTTATTAAAGGATCAGTTGCGACAAAGCTGTACAAACAGTCTCCACCATGGAGTTTATGTCAGGAGTGCTGCAGCAGGGCGTGCAGTATTCATTTGCTTAGACAAAGTAGCTGTTGCTCCTCTCCAGTGATGTTTCAGCACAAAGTGACAGAAGTCTGACAGGAGTCCTCTCCGCCTTTGTTCCAGCTCCCTTTTTGGCCAATTAGCAGAGGATTGACTTCACGGGCTGAGCTTGAAACAATAGAAGAGCTCAATGGACTAATTTAATAACAGGGTGGAGTTGGGAAACTACTACAAATAAGTCAAATCCGGTTTTTAATTCGTCATGCTCTGTTGATGACACATTTCCACCCTCTGTTCTTGGAATGGCTGAAAGCGACAGTATAATCCTGCATAATTGAATCAAGATGGATTCTTTTTTCTTTAATTCCGTCCACTGTGTCCATTCATTCTGAAAGAGTGATTCACTTGTCCATCAGCTGTCGCACTCACGCACACTTTCAGTCACCCAGCATTCACAACAAAAGCAACTGACTCACAATCGCGCAGTCACTCCCTCCTCTCCTCAGATTGGGCTCTAATGTCAACACATTTTGAATAACAAATATCTGCAAAACCCATCCGTCCCCCATCGCCCTCAGCTGCGCTTTGTGTCACGTGCCATCTGCCAAATGTTGACATGCTAAAATGCTGGTGAACATGAGCGTGGACATGGTAAACATTATGGTGGAAATGATGATGTTAGCAGTTCATGGAAAGCCCTGCTGTGGCTGAGCACAGTCCCACAGAGCTGGTAATGTATAATGAATGACTGTTGAGACATTCTCCTCACTGTCCCGCCTGGTATCACGCCACCATGTATCGCATCACGTTGTGCATCGCCTTGATTTTTTTAATCATGGTGTACATGTACTGAAAGTAATAGCAATTCTGTCATATTGATGATTTGTGAGGAGATTTAGTGTAAAAAATGGCAGCAGCAAGCATGTCCTCTGAAAACTTTTCCGCTGTCGTCGATGCTACTTGCAGCATCTTTCTGATTTGCTTGTCTTGTCTGAAGGTGCAGCACGTTTTCTAAATGCTGTGCATGCGCTGTTGTCTTAATTTGCTTGTGTTTTGTCTTCTGGCCGCGTGTCTTCTCAGCTGCATGCTTTGGGAACCTTTAAATACTACATCCAGATCCTGTAACATCCTTTCTGTCACAGCAGGTGATGAACTCAAGCTGAAGAGTGAGATAGAAAGTCTGTGCTCGGTGTAGGCGTGTTGAAGTGTGGGCTGACAGGCCACATGATGAACAAGCAGGTGATGAATAAGCACCTGGTCTCTGTGGAGGAGGTGATGAAACAATAAGGCACCGAGGGGAACTGTGCTGCAGAGATCCTCCTGAAGGCGTCCTTATTTCAGTAAGTCTTTTCTTCACTTCAGCTGAGGACTCGGAGACATGCCTCGCCTCTTTCCTGCGGTTATTTAATGGCTGAATGATGGTTTGAATGTGCACTGACACATCCCTCAGGAGAATCTTTGGAGATAATTGAGAACATTGTGTTGATAAAAGGTAAAAAAGGGAGACAGAAGCCAAGTGTTGTGAAGTTATGCTGCCTCTCAAATAATGCAAAGCAGGGAGCAGATCTGTCAGCTTACATAACTTTGGCAAACAACTGCAAGCTCTTACCTGCTGTCATTGAGCTCCACAGTGTCTGTATTTGATTTATGTCATGGCGGGTAATTGAAGGCAGAGGAGTGGGCCACTGTATATACACATAGACCTGAATTATCTCTGAACATCACAGAGAGCTGAGCACAGCTGGAGAAGATCCAAGGCAAACACTGCAACAGCTGGGCTGACCGTAGCGTTCAAGTTGTCGGTCCTACTGTGAGCTAATGTAAGCTATCAGCAAACCGACAAGAAGGGAGCTGGAGGAAGGTCAGACAGACTGGACTGAAGCTATTAAAGGGGAACATTGAGTGGGATTAAATGCTGTTAGTAGATATTACAGTTCTCACTGAAAGTGGCTACCTTTAAACATTTAACACATGAAGCATATGTCACTGTGAGGGATGCTGTTGGCTCCGATCCCAATGCGA
The DNA here is from genome assembly GCA_037975065.1 of Chaetodon trifasciatus. Classification (NCBI taxonomy): domain Eukaryota; kingdom Metazoa; phylum Chordata; class Actinopteri; order Chaetodontiformes; family Chaetodontidae; genus Chaetodon; species Chaetodon trifasciatus. Next base: position 3,357,693 of record JBBMOE010000044.1, read on the forward strand.
GCCCTTTAACGTCTCCAGTACCAGACTCATATTTACCTAGATGACACAGCGGCCTGCTGCTCACAGCCAGTTACGTTCCAAAATATGTTTTTGTGCCAAAGATGGTCAGTATACAGACTAATTAAAATGAATGTGTACAGCAGCAGAAGATATATGAAATGTTGATTAAATATCTACAATATCTGAAACGCTGAATACTGTAAGAGCTCCAATACTGGAGGTTCTGGTTCAAAATAACTAGTCTGATGAGCTTCACTTGCTGAATTAAGCTTCTCTTTTTAAGAATTAAGCATGATATGAATAAAAGCCAGTTAAAGGCAGAATGCGACTCCTGAAACTGACATGATCGGCTGATCATTTTACGAGAGAAGACATCAAACTCTGACAAACACTCTGATTGGTGTTCCAGTGGAGTTTCTACCCTCACAGATGATCTTTGGTCAAGTACACACACACACACACACACACACACAAACCTGACAACAGCCGCCTCTCATTTCATTCTGTCATCAAGTCACTCACAGTGACAGCTGATAGGACCTACCGCCTGTTTTTGATATAACCTGCAAACGTGACGGTCTGACTGAGAGCGAATGAGTGAGTGAGGAGATGAATGTTTTGTTCTTTGTGAATATGAAAGAAGAGAGATTAAAGATTCAGTAACAGATTTGTTAGCATCTGAGCAGATCCATATATTTTGCCAATCTGGGTGTCAAGCATCCGTCATCACCAACAGCAAATCTTGCTAAAAAAGATTTTTCACATTCACACACTCTTATTTTCACACTCATGTGCAGTGAAACGCTTCACTGCAGAGCCCAGGTGTCCATTCGGGCACGGATAACAGTTCATGCTGGCAATCTAACATTAGATCAGTCTTAGTTAGTTCATGAGTTCATGCATTTGTTTTGCACCTGGCGCTTCCTCAGAGCTCTCACTCGTGTTGATCAGCGTGTCATCACCTGCTTTTCTTTCATAGGATGATGACGCCATTTATTCGTTTTTAAAAACAGAATCAACTCAGGGGGGTTACTGAGAGCGATCATCATTAAACACTAACCACCAGGCCTCTTATAACACTGATATATAATGCTTGTTTGTGGTAATTATGCAGCATTTCTTTCTCTCCTGTATGCTTTTTTTTTTCTCCACTGCTCGGCTACGTCAGCTCCACTCACTCGCTGAATGTTATGATGATGCATATGTGCGAGAAACCAAGGGCATATGATGACAGGCGGAGATCACACCGTCAAGTTTGAAGCAGATGGGGGTGTCAGTGTCCAGTCCTCATCCCCTGCCCGAGGAAGTGCACATGTGTGAAAATGCAGCTCTAAACCTTAATTGGCTGGGGAATTGATTGATTAGTCAGGAAATTGCTCAGTAACAAGTGATGATAAGTGATCAATTCTTTAATTTTTTCCAAGCCAAAAGGTTAAACGTTCTCTGATCAGAGCATTTTGGTTTTTTTTGACCATTAATAAGACACAACAATTAAAGAAATAATCAGGAATGAAATATTTTTTCCTGTCTTAACACAAACAAGTTGTGAACAAGTTCTGAACATCTGGAGTACACATGCTGTTACCGGCCGTGTGGACAAAGAGTTGAATAGTGGTGTTTCTTTTCTTGTTTTCCAGCTGTTTAGGTGCATTCTGATGTAAATTCCTGTTGCCTAGTGCAGCTTTAACTCACTCCCGCTGTCTTTACCAAGCCATTACCTGTAAAACCATTCCTGGGATGTATTCCTCAACAACTTTGACCAGTGCTCCTGTTATAAAGCCATGCCCGCCCCCCCTTCTAAAAATACCATGTCCCTTTTTAAGAGGTCAGTCGTTATATTGTGAGATAAACCTCCACCGGTGGGTTATGTAAGCCTGGCTTAGCTCACTCTTTGTCTCCGGTCTATGATTGGGCTGGAAGGCTGGTTTTTATGAGATGCAGGTGGTTCCCCTGTCAGAGAGATTGCACTCAACTCAAGACTGAAGCAGAGCTGCCCTCAAAGGGTTAACAGCAATGATGAAAGAGCCTGCTGTGCCTCACCACGCAGTGTTTCTAAGAGACACTGCTCTCAGGTTGACCCACGGCATTCACTGAGCAGGTATAAGCGCGGCAGAAAAACACACACTCACCAGGGATTGCTTTTCAATTTTCCAGCGATTCGACCTGAGCTGCTGTTCCTCTCTCTGCTGATGTTTCACTTTGTTTTCCCCTGGCAGTCATAGGAGGGTTTAGGCCATCATTGCTTTTGTTTTTCTCTTATTCAAAGGCAAAGCAGAGGTTTGAGCTTACCTTTACGCACCTGTTGAAAGCTCATTTATTTTTGAACCTAATCCATCCTCCTTGCTTTGGTTTTTGCTCACGAAACTTTCAGTGTCTCCTGATCCTCAGGTGTTGTGTGAGCTTATCGCTTAAATCGTGTCCTTTGAAAAGCTGCTGCTTGGTGTAATCTGCTGGAATGTGGAAGATGTTTGATGCAGGATGACATCAGCCCGTGTGTATTGTTGAGCGCTCACTTCAGTCACTTGAACAATTGAGACTCGCACAAAGGCAGTCTGTCTGATTGAATCCAAGGGATCAGAAAGCCATTATCAGTTTGTGTTGTCTGTTGAATATGTCTGCAGTTAAGTCGAAGGAGCTCAGAAGATCTTTGTTTTCCACCCTCACTGTAAACACACACCATCATGTTCATCAGGGCTATCTCATCCTTCTGAGGATACATAATGCTCAGTTTATTTTCTGTACTCTGAATCATAGATGAAACACATGGATGAAGAGTTAACTGAGTTTGGAACTTCACCTTTCTGCTGTCCTGAAGCCAGCAAATCCATCCTTTGCTGAGGAGAGTGGAGCAGCTGAACAGACAAGGAGGTGGCCTCCACCTGAACTCCTACATATTATGTCTCTTTTTTTAAGAATTACAATGTTTCAAGACAAACTGAAGGCTGATTTTGACGTACCTTTTTGTGTACAAACACGTGGACTTTTATGATTCTATTTTGCATATTTTTTCATTTTCAAAAAGGGCATATTTGTAAAAATAGTGTCTAAGGGTTCGGTAAAAGTGCGTTGTGTGACCTCATCAGAAATGGGGATCTAATGACAGAAATAGATTAGAATATTCCAAATTGTGTTTTAATCTGCATATAATCACCTGAAAATAAGAATCGTTGCATTTTTTGTTACCTTGAGGCCTTTGTATCTACAGAGGGAGTGGGTCCTCTTCGCGCAATCCTAGAGTCACTTAATCCCAAACACTGGACATTCCTCGCGTTGCATGAAACAAATCAGCCTTCGGTGATGGTGTTTGTCCCATCATAACAGTCAACATTTGGGAGGACCCATTGTCCTGTTAAGGTTGTATTCCACTTAGAAAGTGGAAGCTAGTTAGCCTAGCTTGTTGGCATTAGCAGTTTTTCCCACTCGACATCAATTTTTGTGGAGTCACTGGCAGCTCCAGTGCACTCAGCGCTGTTATACATATATACAGGATATACATTCATAGTTATGGCCTACCAGTCAATAACATTGTAGATACATGACAAAATTCTCACACCCTGGTAAGAATTAATGTAGAGGCAGCAATGCAGCAAAATTAATAAATCAGTTTGTTCACTTTTATTATTTTGATCAAGTAGGTAGACAATATGCAGACGTTTGATTGAAGTTTGAATGTTAATTCCAGTTGGTTTTCCAGTTTGGACTAAAATCATCAGCGCTCAACAGCCATGTGAAAATGGCTGCTGAGCACTCAGTGTTTTGTGGAAAAGTAGTAACTCCGTATTTTCAGAGAGACGTCGAGAGGTTGAGTTATTTGAAGGCACTATAACACTGCGGCCTGAGGCACTTTGTAATCGGCTCGTTTTCAACCTTGGCCATGTGCTGCTTGGTAAAAGCCATTGTGGAAACTGCTCGGTGCCGCATTTCATACCTTATTGATACTAGCGTTAACCCATAAATCATCTCTTTTTGGGATCATGTTCTATTGTCGCTTTCGATTACATCCTAACTTCTCATGAGCCACACCTTGGAATGAGATATCCACACATTCAGCAGCCTTTGTACGTGTATATGCTGTGTAAATACACTCTGCCTGTCAACATAGAAGAGATGAGTGGAAATAGTAGTGTAAGTAGTGTGTAGTGTAGTGTATAGTGAAAATGACTGATGGTCTCTGGTCTTCCTCATGCAGTCTTACCTGATATGTAACCATGTCTTAGATGCTACAATGGAGATGTTCTTAAAACATATTTATGTGGCTATTTTACCTTAAAATAACAGCATCAGAATCATGTCAATGGAACACTGATTGGTAAAAGGGATTCATTCCTACTCTGCGCCCTGAACACCTGTTCTTCCACTAACTTGGGTTGCTGGTTGCGATCTTCCACAAGAAGTGCGTAATGCTTCACAAGTCTATGTCACACACCACCAACTATGTCACTGATATTGTTTGATGAGTATTTCTTTGTTGCGCTTGCTGTTTGTCTGTGTTAGCGAAGTAGTTTGTTTGTGAGTCAGTGTCTGCATTAATGAATGCACACAAAAGAATTCACAAATGCCTTTTGGGATTTGTATGAAAACAAATCCGCATATGAAAAAGAAGCTTCACAAATGTTTCTGATGCACACACAAATACTTCTTGATTGAAATAAATGGAATAGGTTTCCTGCATGTGTTTAAATGCATTTGTTTGACATTTACATACAATGAGAACTTTTTGTGTGCATTGAAAAAAGTTCGTGTGGAGAAGTGGTGCTTATATCTAAGTCCTGAAATATATTTATGAGGCCTTCTGTGTGTATTTATTCACATTAAGACTGATCTGACACTGATTTGACACTGGTGTATAAGTACATTTCATTCAGAAACTATTGGGGTGCCAAATTGCAAAAAAATACCAGCTCTTGCAGAATGTTGCCTTAATTGTGTTCTAAAGCAAAACTAAAGCATTACATATTCTGATGGTGTTCAGTTCACTCACACTGATGTAATTAAGCTTCTTCAAAGCTTCTGACATATTTCTCTGCTGGAGCCGATGCTTTTACCTTCAGTTGAACCCTTAGCTTATTTGTGCAAAACTTCTTCATCGTTCAGCCAAGCTCTTGTATCTGTTGACCTTCTCAAACAATAAAGAGGTTCTGTCTCTGTGTGCAAGGAAGCACTTAGTCTGTTTTGCTTAAACGCAGGTATTTACCCTCCTGTTCAAGGATTGGTGAACAGGGTTTATAGTGCTGCTGTTAATACATGCAGCTTAGTCACCCAGTGGTGACTGTGCTAAGCAGACAGCGTGTGGTCCAGGGGCAATGACACGAGGACCAGCACTTGCATCCTGCCACTGACGGGTGATTACACAAACAAGCTGATTAGATTATTGGGAAATGTCATGTTTCTGTTGTTCAGCTATCAAGATATGATTCAGAGGAAGAAGTCTTGGCTGTAGGACAACCAACATATCTGTCCAGATCGTTTTGTTCTCTGCCATGACGATGGTGAGGTAAACAGTAGAAATACCCCGTTCACCTGACGACGTAATCTACTAGGAATGTATGCTTGTTTTCCCTTCACTGCACTATTGAGTGTGTTTATTATTGAGAATAGAAAAAGTACAAAAAAAAATTACATTTTAGGCTCACATATTCTCTAGATATATTCCAGTTTGTTCTAAATATTTTTTTCCTGTTTGCCCATTGTTATATGTATCTGGAAACAGGAAATGGTTTGGATGGGTATTTCCAGGTATCCTGTTTCCCAGATTAAAGGTCCAGTGTGTGTGGCAGATCTGGTACTTGGAGAAATGGAATATATGTTTTCATTAGTGTTGAATCATGGGAAAATGAAGATTGTTGCTGTGTTGATGTTTCCTTACAATGACCCAGTCTTCTTCCATTGACCATGTTTCTACAGCAGCGCAGAATGGACAAACCAAACACTGACTCCAGAGAGAGCCTTTTGTATTGTCCACCATAGGTCGGGGTGAGGCGAGGGGTATTCAGTTGATGCAATCTGCAACCTCACCTTTAGATGCCACTCAATCCTACCTGCCTTACCCCTTTCGGGGTTGCTGGGGGCTGGAGCCTATCCCAGCTGTCAAGGGGCGAGAGGTGGTGTACACCCTGAGCCCTACCTGCTGCAACCCTACCTGCTACAACCCTACCTGCTACAACCCTACCTGCTACAACCCTACCTGCTGCGCCACCGTGCCACCCGTTCTAGTTTTCATGCAAGTTATTTAACTTGGGCCTTGATTATGTTGTTTTGGCCGTCATTCATATTTGTACAAAAGCTTATATTCACCATGTTTAAAGCTGAGATCTGGAAAAGTGGCAACATTGCTAAAGATGAAGTCAGATGTGGCGAGAAAAATGAGCTGAGTGAGATTCACTTTAGATTGTCTGAACCCATTTGATTGATCTTAAACGATGAGCCAGCTGTAGCACAAGCCAGGAGAGTGAATGTAAAAGCAGAAATCCTGTCGCCTTCCAAAAGCCCAGTTTGATCTGCGCTGGGACAGTTTGGAAGGTTTACTGCTCACTATCCAAGTGATGAAGTCACATTTAGGCTCTCTTTATATAGAAAGCAAATTTTTCTTGAGATGTGTAAAACCTCCTCATTCTGTGTTTCAAACGTACCTCTTGTTTAGTTTTCTCCTCTCGTCCCATAACTGATCAACCCTTCCTACAGATAAGCGTGGTGGTCACCTCAGCTGCACAGATGGTGATTGGCTCATGTCTTATCTTTCATGTTTCATTCCCTCAAATCATTTGTAGACACTGACCGCTAATATGTTTCTTTATAGTTCTATTAGTCTTCACAGGCACCTTTTAACATGTTAGTCACGCGGTGAACTAATTCTTTGTTCTAAGCTCATCTTATTTAAAAGACTTTGCTTTTGGGTGAGACAGTTTATTGATCATTCTGTTAGAATTGACGAGTGAGTGACGCAGGTGAACTGTGTGTGGGTATTTATTCATTTGCTTGATATTCCTGTCGCTGTGCATCAACATCAGTGAATGAGAAAGGCAGGAAACAGAGTTGATGACTCTCCTGTAAATGATTGATTAACCATCCAGAGCCAGAGCCTTTTCCTCTTATGGAGGCAGGTTATGTAATCATGCTTTGCAGGGCTGGGTCGTAACTCCTGACAGTGCTTTTAGGAACAGTGACTTTTCATATTCTTCTTAAAACTACTTTCTAAATACTTTTACTTTTTACTAGTATTTTTGTTTTTAGGCCAAAATTGAGAAATTCAAGCAAATACCTTCTCAATTTGTGTTTACGGTTTGGTTGTTCTACTAATTCACCTCAAATCCAATAACTATACACTGCCACTGGCGTGTTAAAAGCGTTTTCAGTCTATGCAGAACAAATGTAAGCTACTAAAAAAGCTACTAAAAAACATCTCAGTCAGATGATTTCTGGATTGATTCTGATGAACAGAATCCTTTCATTGTACGGAGTTCTTTTGATGGAAATTAACCAATTTCCTTTCTCTAATTAGCATCAGTTGCTATTTGTTTTATAAGGATGCCTAATGATGAATTCATTACAGAGAACATTGCTGGTTAAACTGATCTTGGCTTTCACTCAGTGGGCGTTTTTTTCAGGAAACAATCATTTTTGATAAGCACTGGAAGAGAGCAAATATGGGTGGATGTAACAGTCCTGTGTGGCTTTACATGTGACTATTTTTGTACAGGCTTACCCTGCTTCATTCTGCTGTGTGCTGCTCTCATGATATTGCCATGATAATTCTTCCACTGATGCATTAATCCATCTGTTCGTACTATTTGTGTCTTGTAAAGACACCAGTCTGATGCCTGCAGAAAGCTGGCGGGCTAGCATTAGCTACCGGGCTACATGGAAGAGACAGACTGAACACGGTGGAATCTGCACACCAATTTTCATTTCACACATCATGCAGCAACAAAAAATGTAATTAATCTAAATCATTTCAATATAGCCCTAGTTCCATCTGTGCATTTCCTATTATGACACATCCAAACTTCCTGTGTAAGAAAAGATGATTTTGGTGACCCTCTTGACATTTACTCACACTGTCAGGCCAACTGTTCTGGTATTTATTCCATGACAACAAGCTCTCGTTGTTTCCATCAACTTCCAGTAGCTAACATAAATACCAAGCTAGTTATCGCTGCTTTTAGTAACGATTAACTTGACCGTAGCAGGACAAACAAACTATGGAACTGGAATTTATTGTCATCCCAAGCGTGATGCACAGAGTCGTCAGTCACAGTCACAACTCGGTCCACTCGGGATAATCCATAATGTCTGTGGCTTATCAACCTGCCTCATCTACGGCCGGCCTCAGGAAATGCATTCATTTATTCAGTCTGACTAGAAGCAGGAATAACATGTAAACATGTATCCATACCAGGGCTGAAAAATGAAAGACCAGAGGGGGGAATACCAAATGTAGAGCAAGGAGCAAGCAATTTTATAAGACGATACTTCATTAAACATAAATTATTACATGAATAGGTTTAATTTTTTTGAATAAAATTTGCTAATTTGCATCTTCCTACATCCTCAGACAGATCTGAAATACTAATGACAACAGGTAAGATGATGATTGAGCCCCAGAGGCAGGAGGAGACCGAGCCTTTCAGTGAACTCTGCAGTTATGTAACATCTCTGCACGATGCAGCGGGATGTCCCTGTCAGAGCCGCTGGATGAATATTTCAACACAAGAGCTCTCCTGTGTTCTTCAGAACTGTTGCAGTACCTTTGACTTCCAATCAAGCTCCCAGTCTGATTATGATGTGCAGTGACACAAAGGACCTCAAAAATCAAAGAGTCAGGAGCATCTATCACTCCCCTCGTCATCTCCTGTCTGTGTTCAAAGTCAATTTGGGATTTGCGTTGGTGGTTCCAGAACATCTGCAGACATTTCTGTTTACTTTTTAATCACAGGAAGTCGTCTTTTTGCTCAAACTGGCCCCTGAGAAGACTGAAATGGCATGGGAAGCAGCTAAAAATAAAAAAAGACTTTGTAATAACTTAATGTTAGGTCGGTTTAAACCCTCACAGAAACGAAACGACAGTCATCGATCACCATCCTGGTTTGTTCTCTCCTCTTGGGTCTGGTTAGTACCAGAGCTGCAGAGTTCTGAATGAGCTGAAGTCTCTTCATGTTTTTGGCAGCAGGCCGGTAAATAGTGCATTACAGTAATCGAGTCGGCTTGAAATAAAGACGAGTCGTACTGGAGCTATGTTTTTAAGGTGGGAAAATGAGGTTTTCATCACCTTGTTGATGTGGGACTTGAAGTTTAGATCTGAATCTAGGATAACACTGAGACTTGTGACTTCAGTTTTGTCCTTGTTTAACTTAAAATACAAAGACACCGAATCCATCAGCACGTTAGCGTGTCGCTCGCTACTGTGCCTGTTTGTAACCATGACTGACAACATTATCTTCACCTCCCCTGTCACTCCTCTGCTCTGCTCTGCTGTGTGTGTGTGTGTGTGTGAGCGAAGGGACTAAAGTGATAATAATGAATGCAGAGTGAATAAAGGGGAATTACCACATGCTTGTACTCTTGGCGTAACTAGTTTCAGGTATTCTAAACCTCTTAGGTGGGATGGACCACAGACTGCCCTCAAGCTAGATTCATTCATTCCCTTAAGAGGTTTTAAAGCTTTGTCAGCTGATGTTCACTGTCGTTCTTAGAAGTTCTCTGTCGATTGTGGTTGTGTGGCCTGATTTGTGTGTTTGTATGCATGTGGTTATATTTTTATGAATGTTGCTCTTCTTTTCTCTCTTAAAGGAGATCTTAATTGGACTACGTGATCAAATAAAGTGTATCATATGAAGATGTGCCAGATCCAACTTTTTACTTTTTGGGAAAATTAGTGTGTGAATAAAGAGCCACAGTGGATAAAATGCATGCTGTGTGTCTCCATATCTATGAATCGTCCCTCTGAGGGAATACATGGCAGTTAACTTGTGTTCTTTGGGTGGGATTCAGAAAGCAAAGAGCCACAAAACCCCACAATAGACTGTTTTTCATAGATGTGTGTTTATTTATAGCCTCCCAGGAGCTGGTAGCTATTTAATTGTATTTGCTTGCTCCCTCTGTTCCCTTCCCTCCACCTCTGTGGCACCCAGCAATGTATTAAAGAGTTGTCATGTTAAATGCATCATTCATGTAGCAGTCAAAAGGCTGCTGCAGCCGTGTGGACACAGTGTACTCAGCTGAGCCTCCTCTGTTTGCATGGCAAACAAATTAATCACAGGTCTCGGAGTCTGAGAGGCCTTAGGCTAACTTGACTCAGACATGCACGAAAGTTGGTAAAGTAATGTAAAGTAGTGTAGTATCCTGTATTCATACTGTATATTAGAAATTTTTGCAGCAAATGTGCAGAAATAACAGAATAATGAGACAAGAATGTGTATGGCATGTGCAGTTGTCATTTGGAAATAACAATTTCACTTTTTTCTTACCAACTTGAGGCAAAGAAACGGGGGCAGGAAAGGGCAAAAGAGCTCAGAGCCTTATAGAGAAAGTCAAGACAAGAACGTTGAAGGAAAAGGCCTTTCCAGTGTGACCAGTGAACAAATACCAGCAGGAGGGTTACAAGGCACGAAAGCTATTGACTGAAAATTCTGATAAAAATGGTGTCTCCAGCGTAGGAATGCAATTCAGACCAAACCATATGGTTTGCTTCTCTTCCAGCCATCTATTCTGATCAATGGATGTCAGAATTTAAGCATCTTTTTGGTTTTGTCTCATGGTGGTGTGCAGCATACGTAACATTAACTATTATCTGCAGTAAAACTGGTTCTGCTTTTGACAATATAAAGGTCCCGTTTCCAGAAAAACGAAACTGTTATCCCTAATATGAGAAGGATGGGCACTGTTCCCAGGCCCCGCCCCTCCTCACAGTGTCAGGTCTTGGCTTGTTCCCAGCTATGAAAAGTGAATGCTGAATGAATTAAACAGGCTTGTGTGTTGTGCTGTTTCCAGAGACACTGCATGGCTAAAAGCCAAACCAGACTGTAGAGCCTGTTGGTTTCAAAATCTAATCACTAAATCACTGTTTGACACAACCCTTATGTCTGGGTAACATATCCCCGCTTAACTCAACCTCCGGCTATCACTTTAAGTTCTCACTGTCAAAATCATTGTTATCATTAAGAAATTATCATTTGTTTCCACTTTATTATAAGTGTGTTAGCATGCCTCACTAAACGAGATGGGAGGTATATTCTCAAGTTCAACACTGAGTAATACAGAGATATTTACACAGTGTCAAAAAATCATACAACTGATGAATCATGAATTATGTTGAATGAAATGAAAGTAGTGGGTTAGGCTCTTTTTGTAAGTGATGGCTCATTTTCATGATCAAAAATGTTCAAAATCAGAGTCAATGTGCCAGCTGCACTTCACAGTTGTAACTGGTTGAGGTGGAGCTAGGTTTACCTACGTTTTAGACATACGCTTATATTCAGTAGTCTACTCAAATAGTTCCCAACTTATGGCTTATCCCTCCACAGGACATCAATCCTAATAGCTTCCACAAAGTGGTTGCTAGTCTTCCTGGATGGGGCGCTGTTATCAATAAGACCAAAAAATGCAATGTAAGCCAAGCAGAAAGATCAGAAATCAAATCAAACACATGGCAGATTCCTCAATTCTGTTCGTATTTTCAACAGAGGTGACACAACACAAAGCAGCCCACCTTTGAGTTAGATAGGCAGGGAAAACCCTGCTAACCTGTAACTATGACTCACATAAATAAAGTAGAATTAAAAGCACAATATTCTAATCTATGTTGAGAAATGGGAATACAAGGTAACATGTAATACAAAAAAAAAAAAAGCTCAAGTAAAGTACATCAAAATCTGATGAAAGTACAGGACTTGAGTAATGATTGGCTTGGTTACTTTCCATCATGGTTTATCCCTCCATCAGTCCATTTTTACTAGTTCCCTTCCACCTGTATATGTAATATAACAGTCATTATCTATGTTCACCGGTGCTGTTTGCTTTCATGTAAGAATGTTCTTAATTCCTAGAAAAGTGATGAATGTTTGAATTTCCCTTAGCATTCATAATAGATCATAGATCATAGTTAGCATACAGTCGTGCTACATACCTGCTTACTCACACATTTGTACAAAGCACCAAATGATCAAGGTGGTATCAAAGGTCTCATTAGCACTGGTCCTCAGAATAACTGATCAAAAGGTAATGGTAAGGTAACACCCCTTTATGGGCTGTCTTTTCTACTGTATGTCAAGCTTAAAAACTGATGATCACACACCCACAATAAGCACTTTGTGAACACCTAATTTGTGAGTGAGATGTAATTAGTCACCATGGGGAAACACACAGAGTCAGACGTGTAAAATAGTGTAAAATAAAACTCGCCATAACATTACAAGAAGCCCATTATGTGCAATAAAAGTTATGTTGTCAGCTGATGTAATTTTTCCAGGTATATCATCCAAAGTGGAGCTCTGGTTTGTGTTAGGGAAGGAATGCTGAGTGCACGGCATCTTAAGCAAGTAGTGGCTTCAGAGTGTGTGACACTTTTATGAAAGATGAGGTCACAGTATCCGGACTCACTCGGATACATCACAGTGTATCCTTATGAATGTGCCTCATTGTAAATTCTAGTGATTTATTTTATTTAAGTGGCCAGGAGAGTAGTCATTCTACGCAGTCACTCCACTGTCGGTTGGCTGTTGCTGTTCTCACAGAGGGCAGCTGTTCTAGCCAGTTATAACACACCATCCTGATGGTTCTTTGTTTACTTCCCAGCCGAGAATGCAGCATACAGTACTTCAAGTCAGGCATCCCTGTAAGACTCAGAATTAGCATTATTGGACAAGTATGTTCACATAAAAAAAATGTGACTGGCATTTCATTGCTCTAAAATCAGCGATCCCTAACCTTTTTTGCACCATGGACCGGTTTCATAAAAGACATATTTTTCACGGACAGGTCTTCACGGTGTGGCGGATAAACACGACGAAATAAAACTATACGACCAGCATGAGAACTAATATCTAATAATATGTATAATATGAAAACAAATATAAAATGCACCATAAACACAATTTACCTTAACGCTGTAGCAGTGGGAGCCCTGCGCTTGTTTCTGTGCAACGGTCCCATCTGGGGGTGACGGGAGACCGTGACACCCGAAGTGCGTTGCTTATGTCCAGCTTATTCCGTGATTTTGTCTTGACTGCTGTCACGGCGGAAAATCCCGCTTCACAAAGATAGGATGTTGGAAATGGAAGCAGGGTTTTCAGTGATTTTATATTCAGCCTTGATTTTCATCCAGAACACCGGCATTGTTGTTGTGTCAAACATACTTTTAAGTCCACCGTCATCTGTTATCTCCAGCAGCTGATCTTGCTCAGGCTCGATTCACCCAGTTTGTTCAGAAATGTGTTGCTTATCCATTCCTTCACAGTTCGCGGGTCTTTGCTGGTTGGGAAGTAACGCTCGAACTCCTTTGAAAGCAAAGACAGGTGATCCTTCACCAGCTGGGAGACTGACAGCTCAGGCTCCGTCTCTTCCAAAATAATGTTTGAAACATGTCAAATGTCCCTCTGTCCACTCGCCGTCCCACATGTCCAGTTTGGCTTTGAATGCAGCTACTGTATCTGCCAGTTTGAAGACAGTTGTCATTTTCCCCTGAAGTGACAGATTGAGTTCATTGAGCAGACTGAACATGTCGCACAAGTAAGCGAGTTTTGTGACCCACTCCTTGTCATTGAAATGAGCTGCCAGTGGTGACTTTTTTCTGAGAGAAATCTCTGCAGTGGCTCTTGCAATTCAAACACTGTGGTCAGCGATCTCCCTCTCGATAGCCATCTTGTTTCTGTGTATAAGAGAAGGCGTTTGTGCTCTGCGTTCATCTCCTCACAAAGCTGCTCGAATAAACGGGAGTTGAGTTCATCTAAAAATAACTCTTTTGGCTGGACTGCACCAAAGCCTGCCAGCACCATAAACATGAAAGTCTGTCCTAACTTAACTAGCTGAGTGATGAAGTTAAACCATCCAAATACTGGAAGTCATAATTCAGTCAGTCATCTGTTGGTGTTGTCGGATGCCACGTTCATGTCATATTGGACTAACTGTATTTGCCAGTTTCCGACTTGTAAATAGTGTTCTATCTACAAACTCAGACTTTTCTGAAAGCTCTAACATCTCTGACTTTGTGCTGAATAGTACAGAACTGCTTGAAAACCAAACAAGCGAGGATGCCTCATGTCAGCCAAAGTGCTAATCAAGATAATTTAACCATGCTGCTTAACCAATGCTGTTCAGTTGTCAGTGCACAGTAGTTTTAACCCCTCACGTGATCAACCGTCTTAACATGTCTGATGACATTAATGCTTACGAGTCGTAAATATGGGAATCTTTCCCATCTCTACCATCTATCGCAGTTCTTTCACAGACAGTCTGTGGCCAAGTGCAGACACCAGTTTGTCATTTATTGGGTGTAAGTGACAGCCAGCATTGACCAAATGTTTTCTACATTACTCTTTTATCTTTTGGAAATAGCAGGTTCAATTAGTGATTAGTGTTTGAGCTCAGCAAATGTAGGTATTTTGCCAACTGGGAATCAGATCCAAAATGGAATGGGATCAGAATCCATCCCTCAGAGGGTGTGTTTGTAGCACTGGTTGTTCCATCAGTGTTTTTTTTACATAATCTCTCATCTTGCTCATCTTCCTTCAGGCTCTGTCTCTCACTCCTTACCCCGTCATCTCCTCTTCTTGTCATCGTCTTTCTCCTCTCACCTCCCTCCCTCCTCTGCCACCTCCCTGTGTCTGCCCTGACAAAGATTCATGCATTGAAGCCTCCGCTACGCCTCTTGAATACCAACCCAACTCCTGCATTTTCTGAGAACACTGGGGGAAATTCTCTGCGTTTGAGGCGTTGCCCTGTGAGGAAGCACATGACAGGACAGACCACTACTCCGCTAATGGGGCACATTAACAGATCAGTAGCTCGCCCCTCTACATGCCACTGCTCTACAACAAGAGGCCAATATAGACTATAACCTTAACCTCCCCCCATGGTGAAGATCAATATCTTCTCTTCTGCTGTGATGCAGGACTGTCTTCCCCATCAGACCTCAGTTAGGCCGCCATGACTCCACTGGAGGGAGAAACAATCAATATTATTCCAGCCACCTAAGCTTTTATTACCCTTGGTGTGTATAATTGCAGAGTTAGCCCCAGTGCCTCCAGTGAGCCATACTGGACATAAAGATGAATAACGACTGACTATGGTACCATGGTAACCCCTCCAGAGACCCTCCCATTCTCCATAGTTGCCATTCACCCGATATGTCTGCTGTCTGTCCTCTGGTGCAGCAGAGTCACTCTGGACTGAGCAGACTAAGGCAAACAGTAAACATGCTGCAGTGCCCCTCCCACTCCCAATAGATAAAAAATGATGCTGTTATTTAGACCTGTAATTATAATGACTCACAAAAACCACTGCATTCCCAAGTTAAAATAACTGAAACCTTTGGTCAGTGATTAAAATCTGTGAGCCACCCCCACCACCCACACCCACATACACACCCACACACACACACAGAAAAAGAAAACACATGCAGCCATATTGTCACATTTGCGCAGCTTTGCTTGCCCCTCAGAGATCATAAGTTGTTCATTGCTGAAGGTGCAGAAACATCAAACCATCATTGACTGACGTTAGTAGAGCTGCAACACAGGCATGGTTAGCCACACGGTGCCGACAGTGCTAATACCACAGTCTCTCCACCCTTGCTCTACTCACGCTCAGCAGGGTACTTGCTCGACCACAAAGTCATTGATTGGCTGCTCCACTGGAACACACGTCGCAATGAATTGTTGCATGTCATGGTGGATGGATGGATCAAACACAGGGCTTTCACCTGGGAGACAACCGTTTGTGAACGTTAACTTGTATTAACTTACCTACGTAGGTTAACTTCAGTTATGCACTTTACGTAAGTTACCTTACGCAATCTATCTTATGTTGACTTGCAAAATAAATTTACTTACTGGGATCAGACTACACAATATTTTTGTCTTTGATGATGACCACCGTGTCAGATCTAACAATTACTGTTCCATAAACTCTTGCCGTGTCTTGGTCAGGTCACTGGCAAGACTAGACGTATGACCCGGACAAATCACGGCACTTCTTATTTCACAATCATGCACAAGTTAAAATGTCATCAGGGACGTGGGTGAAGCGACTGTCAATCATGGCGACAGAAGCGTTGTGTGTGATGCTGATGACCTGTTACTTGCCTGGCTGAATGTGTGTTTAAAGTGTGTTTGAGGGACAAGTACAGTTTCATCACATGGTTTCAAAGGTTCAAATGCAGCCCTCTCACAAGCATTCATTGTGTGTAAAAAAATTAATGAATGATCAATAACTGAAGTTGTCTTGTCAGGTCACCATTTGTAGTTTTGAGGTGTTTTAGCCTTCTCGGCCATTGCTTTGCCTCGCTCTGTTACATGAATTTATCTTCAAAATCTGATGTTGTAAATAAAAAAAGCTTTGATGGTTACCTCGGGGTTCTAGGTGATGTTCTATCATTCACACATTGTTGAAATGCCTATATTGATAGTTGATTGGTCAAATTGTACACTTGACTTTGTCAATTTTGTTGTGACATGAAATCAACCCTAAGTGTGGTGGTTGTTTATTGTTCTTATGGCTAGGTGGAGACACCTATGTTAGTGTGCAGGCCCCTTAAACACTCAGTACAAATGGTTTAAAGTATGTAGATTCCTACAATTCCAGTGCACCTTGTTAAAAATATCCAAATACAGCGTTGAGATGTCTCGTCTCTTTAATTGTCCGAAATGGATTTTTCTGTCAGCGTGTTTAATGTAGGAGTGTGAAAGACTGATAGATAATAATGAGAGTGTGTGTGTGTGTGTGTGTGTGTGTGTGTGTGTGTGTGTGTGTGTGTGGACTGGCTCCCTGCTGTTTCTTTGCCATGGTGATGTGCCTTTAGCGAGAGGTGATTCATACCTACTTGCTTCTTCAGACCCTCTGATGAATGCTGCAGCCCTGGTTTCAGTCTCCTGATGACTGAAATCTTTTTTTCTCTTCTTTCTGTCTTGCAGTTGAAAGAGAAGTGGTTCAGAAGAGGACCTTCACGCGATGGATGAACCTGCATTTAGAGAAGGTTTGTTCATACCTTCATGACACAGTGGCTGCAGAAAATACACCAACAGCAGCAACTGTAATTATGGTCTCAGAACTCACTTATTACAGAGCTGCTCATTACTACCTGGGTGGAGCAGGACGATTTCTTTCTTTTATTGCCACTCCACCCCAAAACCCAGGGTAGCTCCATGTTCACCACAGACTGTCTCATGAAGCTGAGATTACCCGACCATGCTCACTGTATGGCTTTTACACTGCAGCCGAGGCACGTGCTGCTCATAAACAACAGCTGCAGTCTCTGCATCTCGCTCTCTGAATTATACATGTGGTTGTGTGGAACTGCCTGTGTGCAGCATTAAAGTTTCATTCGGCTGTAAAGTGTTAATCTGAGGGAACAGTGGCAATGTTACCAGTGCTGCTAAGGCAAGGTGGTCGTTTCACTCGCCCCACCACCCAAATAGCTGCTGTTTGTGAACAATGGCTGGGTGGAAGAGGGCCCCCTCCTCTTCTCCTTGGGGCTTTGGGCTAACCACAGGAGAAATGGCCTGAGGTAACCAATGAGAATCCAGTCAATGAATGGAACTAGAAACTAGGCAAGTATGGAGGCCCAAAGGGGACACATAAATAAATACATGTGATCGATAAATGGTAAATAAACAAATTAACATCATATATATACTATTTTAAAATAAATACATGTAATTTGCCACAGCTGCCCTCATCAGAAAGGGGAAATAAATAAAGTTACTTAGTCTGTCCTATGTGTCAGCCAGTATTAGTTAACTGTAGACTCTTAGTATAGATATGGCCTAATAAAGAAATTTCACAACAGAAATGGCAAAGATGTGTGTGAGGTAATTTAGAAACAATGTCTTGTAATGTAGTTTTTCCATAAGAGAGCAAACTGATTTTTACTTATTTTTAAACGTCCGTGTAACCAGATACAGTTGAAGTTTACATCTTAAATACATTACATTACATACATTTAAACTCAGTTTTTCACAATTCCTGACATTTAATCCTAGCAAACATTCCCTATCTTAGGTCAGTTAGAATCACTTTTTAATGTAAGAATGTGAAATGTCTGATAATATTATATAATTTAATATTAATCTCCATTTCTTTTATCTCGGTCCCTGTGGGTCAGAAGTTTAGAAAAATTTGGTATCGTTGCCTTTAAATTGTTTAACCTGGGTCAGACATTTCGGCTAGCCTTCCACAAGCTTCTCACAGTAAGTTGGAATTTTGGCTCGTTGCTCCAAACAGAACTGCTGTAACTGAGTCAGGTTTGTAGGCTTCTGCTTCTGTTTCTGTTCTGCCAACAAATTTTCTTTTGGATTGAGGTCAGGGCTTTGTCATGCCACTCCATTACCTTGATTTTGTTGTCCTTAAGCCATCTTGCTAGAACTGGCAAAGTATGTTTGGGGTCATTGTCTATTTACAAGAACCACTTGTGACCAAACTTTAATCATGGCTGATGTTTTGGGATGTTGTGTCAATAAATCCACAGAATTTTCCTTCCTCGTGATGCCATCTGTTCTGTGAAGTGTACCAGTCCCTTTTCCAGCAAAATACCACAACAACATGATGCTCCCACCCCCATGCTTCACGGCTGGGATGGTGTTCTTCAGCTTGGAAGCCCCCCCTTTTTCTTCCAAACATAACAGTGGTCATTATGGCCAGACATCCAGACAGCCAATTTTTGTCTCATCACACCAGAGGACATCTCTTCAAAAACTGCGATCTTTGGCCCCATGTGCAGCTGACGTTTTGGAGCAGTGGCTTCTTCCTTGTTGACTGACCTTTCAGGTCAAATGCTCAGTCATCTTGGTGTATATAAGCTTCAGACACATTGGAATTGTGATATAGTGAATTATAAGTGAAGTAATGATATAAAATAATGATATTAGTTTGTTAAACATGAAGTCTGTGGTGTGGTTAAAAAAACATTTTAGTGACTTGAATGTATGTAAAGTTCTGACTTTCACAGTCACAGTTGCATTGACAATTGATCACAAAAAGTAATAATTATTGGAATATCTATGTCATGTGTTTATATAGAATAATGAATATCGCCCAATATGTCTTCATCAGACTTTTTAAACACTTAAATATCAATATCTGCCTCAAAGATCCAATAGTATAATAGAAATGAATAAATATATGTGGGAATAAAAAAAGTGGAAATCAATAAAAACTCAAAAATATGATTGCCCGTTTATTTAGTTTTGGGCAAGATACAGTGTGCTGTGATAAGAACAGGCATGATACATGCATTTTTATCATCATGACTTACACATTTCTAAGTTTTCTTCAGCGTCATCCAGTGGTAGATGTCTGTACATCTACATTACAAACAAAAAAAAATGCTAATTCTAATACTTTAATGGTGCCAGTTAGTCTCAATTTTGTCTGCCATTGTAGGGTCCAATATGACGTCTTCAGATGTCCTATTTTGTCCATCCAAGTAGTTAAGAGCGATCATATTCTCACAGTGGAGCAGGTGGACGTAGAGAATATTTTGTTACTATAAAAGTTAATCAATGATGATGACTAATCGATTGATTGAAGGTCCGCTTGAAGAGTATGTCTGGTATCAGTTAACTGGATCGCAGCCTCATATTGAGTGACAGTGAGACAGTAATGGTCTCACTGCCTGCCATGTTTACAGTACACCTGTGTATTTAAACACAGAGACCAGCAGAACTGTTTACACTGAGACACTCTAGTTTCACTCTTTCCTTTGTGGTTTCAGTTCCTAAACAGGGGTGAGCTGAGAGTCTGAGCGTCTGATCAAATCTTTTGTTTTCTCTCACACAATGAGCCTCTCTTCTCTTACTCATTGTTTGGCCCTGCATCAAGTCTCTGACCCACTAATTGACAATCCTACATTTGTCTTCTTGTCATTTGTCTTCTGTCTTGGAAAGTTCCCGTCAGTCTACCCCCCCGTTCACACATTCATCATGTTCAGACAAGTTCACAAATGCGTAGAGTTAGAGTTCGTAATGACTTCTTGTGATGACAGGGCTAAATGTTGGCTCAGGCAGTGCATGCTGCAGCTTACTGACTGATCATTAATGATAAATCTACGTACAACCCAAATACCAAAAAAGTTGGGACATGAAAACACAATGCATTTACAAAGGAACCATGTTTACTGACAGTGGTTTTGCCAAGTGTTCCTGAGCCCATGTAGCAGTATCCTTTATGCAATCATGTGTCCACAAAGTGATACTAAATGATACTATCACCTGTTACCAATGAACCTGTTTACCTGTGGAATGTTCCAAACAGGTGTTTTTGGAGCATTCCACATCTTTCCCAGTCTTTAGATGCTCTTGTCCCAACTTGTTTGAAGCATCTTGCTGCATGAAATTCAGAATAAGCAGATATTTACAAAAATCAATGAAGATGATGAGGTCAAACATTAAATATATTGTCTTTGTACTGTTTTCAATTGAGTATGTGTCTCAATTAGCAAGAATTAGCAAATTCTTACAGGTCTTACTTAGCCTTAAACCTGTTATTGCTGCTGAACTATACAGCAGTGAGTGTGTGTTGATTTTTCAGTGGTGGTTATTTGAAATAGACAAGTGCTAATTGGAGAGCTGTTGAGTGCCATCTCATGTGTTGAATTAAAGCTGAAGGGTGTGTTTGAGAGGAATGTTGGCACAGTGTTGATTTTTAATGCTGATGGGGCCCTTTATGTTCTCTTTGAAAGAGATTACTGGAAATGTTATGTAATCTCCATATTTTCCCAGTTTGTAACATGTATCAGTCCATTTGCATACCTTGGGTCCTCCCTGCCATAATTTGCTGACTACAGCAGATGTAGCACAAATGAGTCATTAGAGCATTTGGAAATCATTGCAAACTTTGGATTCACTCGCTGATCTTTGATTTTGCTGAGGTTTGACATGAAAAATTCATCCCACTGAACAACAGCAAGCTGTCTTTGCAGTTTTGACCTTTTGAGAGACCATAGCACCTTAAAGTCCAAAAAAAGAAGACACCATTGCAGCTTTGTTAGCTGTGTATCTCTGTCCTCCTCTGTCAAAGTATACACTCTACCACAAATGAAGTATATTGTACAGGTAGTTATAAGAAAGGAGTTGATTGTATTTATCATTTGAATGAACTCTGTTATATTGTTGTAGCAACCAAGCTAAAGGGCTTGGTGACTGACTAGAGCTAGCATGTGCCCAGCTTGTTTAGTTAAAATAACAGTTTATCTTGATAGCTGACAGCCTTCATAAACTAACTTAAACTTTAGAAACTATGAGCAAGACCAATGTTTCATCATCTTCACAGGCTCTCATTAAAACTCCCTCATCCATACAGATCACTGCTGTCTCATGCACACAGGTTATTTAGTGGTTGCGCTCATCTGTGATTAGATGTACACCACAAAAACATGCTGCACGTGCTGTTTGGCTGTTGAAGTGGATATGTTTTTCCTGTAGCTTTGATGGGACAGGGATAACGGCTAGCCATGTACGCATCATGCAGGGATGGATACATATGCACTTTATTAAAATCTGGGTAGAATGCAATCAGGTTTGAGTACATCTTGAATGCTTCTTTGTTGAATTTACAGTTTTCAGGTTGTATTTTTGATATCCAGCCTGCTTAAACTGCAGAAACTCTACCCATCACAGAATCCATACAGATGAATCTGCTGAGTAAACCTCAAAAGATATTTAGTTTAGTCATCATGTATTTATTTATTTATTTTTTTTTATCATGAAATTTTTTTCCTGATTGACTTTTTTCTCTCTTCCCTTCTCTCCACTGTCAGTGTGACCCACCCATTGAGGTTCATGACCTTTTCCGGGACATACAGGATGGACACATCCTTATGGCCCTGCTGGAGGAGCTGTCCGGCTGCAAGCTGGTCAGTATTGTCTATAATAATCATATTATCAGCTCCTTTAGCAGTACTGGTAGTAGAAGTAGTTGTTTCGGTTGGCTGTTTACATGCTACCTAATAATGCTGTTCTCATTATGAATTATTTTCCAGCTTCATGGATTCAAAAAGTCCTCCCATCGTATTTTCAGACTCAACAATATCGCCAAGGTCCTGTCTTTCCTGGAGGAGAGAAACGTGAGTACCACATCAGGTAGACTGATTGTTGATTTGATTGTTGATTGGCTGAACTGTTAACATAAACACATGTTCTCAGGTAAAGCTGGTCAGTATCGATGCAGCTGATGTTGCCGATGGAAACTCCTCCATCATCTTGGGCCTCATTTGGAACATCATTCTCTTCTTTCAGGTAATCTGCTTTTCTTTGTGTCTATCCTCTCATTTAATAGCTCTTCATCCAATCTCATCTGTACTTTGAGTTTCCATCTCCCCCCTTTCATGTGCCCTCTTTTTACTCAAAATGACGTCAAGTTTAAGAATAAAGTGTCTACTTCACAGCTTGTGGACTTTCCATTCACAAAGGATAGTTTATGTAAGCCACGCTGCGGTTCATTGCCCTGGACAGACACCATGAGGAAACAATTATCTCTGCAGTTCACACACACTGTCCTCTCACTCTGGAGGCATTCCACTGTATGAAGCAGTGTGCACTGCCAGGTATGAGCTGGGATGAATGGGCATAATGAGCAAGATACACTAAGCTTCTATGATGGCCCTTCACAGAGGTTTTGTCTTGAAACTGCTCAGAAGAAGTGATGGGAAATTCAGCAGAGCGTCCCGATGACATGAAATCATCTCAGTTAGAACTAATCCATAAGTAATAGCTACTGTAGCTTTTCCTCTATCCGTTCACCCCTGCGATTCAGCAATTCCCCACATTTCACTTCAACTCTGCCATTTACTCTTAGCTTCAAAAATGATTGTGTGTTTTGTCCATTAATAGCAAATACTGAGATCATGTTCACAAATAAATGTAAAGTTACTAATGATGTACCTTGGGAGCAGTAGTTTGACAAAGTAGTCACTAACCACCTATTGTTCTAGCTTTGCTTTTCATTTTTTCTCATCATTTTAAACATTTTTCAATAACACCTGTTTGTATATTCTGTTTCAAGTCAGTATTCAACAATAAACTGACCCTCACTAAAGCAGCAGCCCCATTTATTTCACAGGAATGAAATTTATTTCACAGTATCATTCACTCATGCATGTGAAGTTAATGGGGCATGACGCTTGGTGAGCTAACTGCTAACAGTTGGTTGGCAATCTTGTTAGCCAACTAGCTTAGCTCACTCAGTAATGGGACAAAAAGTTCATTGAGTTTATTCAAAACATGCACCGCTGACTTCTGTCTCATAACAGTGTGCAAAAACAGGAGGTTAAATAAAAGTGAATGGTGCAACACAACTAATAATCTACGCTGAAATTCAACTGACCCATCTGCTCTATGGTCGTATGTAGTCATGTGACCTCTTACGCATGGCTCTTGCATCTGTTTAAGTAAAGTAGTAGTAGTAGTAGTAGTAGTGCATGATAAACTGCAGATATCTCTCATTTGTTACACAGACTTTCAGTTGTAAATTTGAAGTCTTCAAGTCTTACACCATGAAGGGTCATTTTTACAGACTGTAGAAAAGTTCCTCTGGAGCCACAGAAGACTCTTAAACAGGCTGAGCAGGACTGACCATTATGAATTAACTGTTTTTTATGTGTAAATTTTCCCTTTGATTTAATCTCAAAGCTCTAACAAAGCATTCATCACTGGAAAGATCCTCTGAGTGTTTTAATGGCTTTGATTCTGACACATCTCTGTTGGGCCCTGCGTCCTGCCGCAACCCCACCCTGCTCTGTTTCTGCACCACCAGCAGAGATACCTACTTAGCCTGCTGCATCACAGAGGGAGGTCAGTGGTAGGCCTTGGCCCCCTTCAGGCCTACCCTTCATATGGGTAGCATTACCTGGAAGGGCTCCACCACCATCTCTTCCACTACCAGCAGACCTCTCTGTGTTCCCAGCAGGAAGTGCTTCATGCCCTCCACAAAGACATTGCTGAGGAACATTTTCTGTTGAGTCTGGTAGAGTTTGTGCCTGGTGATTGCAGTCTGTAAAAATGCAATGCTTACACAGTTTTAAGTATCATATCAGATGCTTAAAAATGTATCTGTGCCAATATTGTAATCTGTAAATATGTAGTAGAAATCAAATTT
Source organism: Chaetodon trifasciatus (assembly GCA_037975065.1). Lineage (NCBI taxonomy): Eukaryota > Metazoa > Chordata > Actinopteri > Chaetodontiformes > Chaetodontidae > Chaetodon > Chaetodon trifasciatus. The sequence continues at coordinate 3,381,993 of JBBMOE010000044.1, forward strand.
ATAATCAGTTCAATTGCTTACATATATTAATACCCATTAAATAAGTGAATGCACTGTTAACTTGTTCAAGTCATGTGTTCGTATTTGTTAAAACTTTTTCTGCTCATGGCTCATAAGTTCTGAGTTAGTACTTAAAATGAGAAGACGAATCAACATTTAACAGTTGATTTCATTTTGCGTACTGCTACCACTACTGCTGCTACTAAAACTGCTAACACTTCAACTACTGCTACAACTTAGTTGTGGTTGAAGGAGAGTAGATGGAGGGGGGCCCACAGATGATTCTGTTCTGCCATTGCCCTTGTCCTGTTGATGAGAAGTAGCCAGTAAATGTTTCCCTGACAGCAATAACCTCTCTGGTGGCATTTCTGCTTTCAACCCCTCTGATGTCCTGGGCATCAAGGAGTGGCTCTGCTGGCACTGGCACAGATCCACCATCTTCCCACCTCATGAAGTTGTGGGGCATACAGGTGGCATTCACAGTTCTCTCTGTAACCTCTGGAGACACACAAAGGACCCTCCAATCCTCTGGGCATCATAATGCCAAAGGGGCACTCAACCATTCTTGTAGTGTAGAACTGGGAAAGCCCAAAGTTGAAGACGTGCTTCTCTACCACTGTTTGCCCAGTGAGGGGCCTCTGCATGTCTGTTCTGAGAGCAAAGGCCTCAACTGTCACAAAAATGTGGGGGAAGGGGCCCAGCTCCTCTGTGCCAGGGAGAGGGACTTCTTCATGTCATGCCAGTGCTTTCGACAGAAAAAAATGCTATATGGATATGGGGCCTTCATCATTTGTTAAAATGTTTACATCACGTGTCATGGTTGCCGACTTAGCCTTAAACCTGTTAACAGTCTTTTCACAGAATTTTAAGACAGAACAGATCATACTTTATACCTGGGATAGTTTTGGTCCAAACTTGGTCTCACACACACACTTTTATGCTCAAGTGTCAGCGTAAAACACCTGAGTAGATAATGTGCTGCAGAGACATGGATGCATTCGATACTCAACATCAGAACTGACTACTAAAGGGAAATATAATCCAACTGTCCTTGCAGATTAAGGAGCTGACTGGGAACATCAGGAGCCAGTTCCCCTCCTCCTCCAGCCTGTCGTCCATCCCCACCAGCTCCGACTCAGACACATCCTTCTGCAGCACGCCGTCAGACGAGAGACAGTCGGCATCCACAGCCATGCGAGACCACAACAAGGCCATCAAGAAGCTGCTGCAGTGGGTACAGAAGCGAACACGCAAGTAAGTGTGGACTGGCATTTTCAATAAAGATTGTTCTTTGAAGTCAAAAAAATGTAACCTTGTCGTAGTGTTCTGTTGTCTATTTCTTGTGACTGTGCAGTACATAACAATAGTCTGCATGCTCTGCCTCACCAAAACAGTAAAAAGGGCCAAGCAATCATTTACTGGCTCCATTGGTGTCTACTTTTAGTCCACCTCTTACAGCTGTCTGTCTGGCAGTCTTTCTGGACTGACCCTCACCGCTGAGTATGTCCTGCCATCCTGTAGGTTCGGTGTGGCAGTGAAGGACTTTGGGAAGAGCTGGACAAGTGGTCTGGCCTTTCTGGCTGTCATTAAGTCCATTGACCCCAGTCTGGTGGACATGAGGAAGGCGCTGCTGAGGACCGCCAGAGAGAATCTAGAGGATGCATTCAGAATAGCCCATTACAGCCTGGGTATCCCACGCCTACTGGAGCCTGAGGGTAATGAGAAATTTTCTATATATCAACATAATTTAGTTGCTGCCCACATGAAACTGTAATACCATAGCTAACATAGTTCACACTATAGTTTCCTTGTGGTAATGAATTAACAAATTTTCTAATAAAAGGGAAACCAAGAACAATCCCAGTAGTCATGCCAGTTGATCATCAAAATGTTTTCATAATGTTGAAGTACTTGTTTAGGAGTAAAACCAAGTGAAAGGTGTTCCCAGGTGTTACTTATTTGACATAGCCGTAAACTAGACCTCTTGAACAGGTTTCTCATTGTTAGATAACATTCTTAACCAGACCTTTAGCCCAGTCGTAACATTTACATGTGCTCAACCAAATCTAGATTGCAGAGAAAGTAACCTAAGAGGGGTAGTCTCCATGCATGGAAAAAGCCTCGTAGTTGTTCCTATTCAAAGCTCATGTTGTGCCTCCATCTAAAATCAGGATGACATAATGATCAAGTCATGGGAATCATCTAATAAGCTGACCAAAAGCAGAGGGAAATTTGGAATTGGCTGTCATTAGCTAGGCCACTTACACAAGTATCATAGTAACTTCCTGAATCGTCCTACGGTGTTTGTTTGAAATGAAAACGAAAGCTTCTAGCTAACTGCCAGAGGATGCTGTGGTTTTAGCATTGGTATTCACAGTAAGAAGTTGCAAATCCCCCAGTAAGTATTTTTCACTTCTATTTTATGACTATAATATGACCTTTTCTCTCCTGGTATTTGCTTACGAAGTGTGAGCAATGTTGCCAGACTTTACTGGATATATATAGCTGCTTTTAGACTCTGTAACATGGCTCATCATTGATCTAATAATGACAGGACCATAATGGATAGAGCTGCATAGCTTATGTAATATGTAGCATCTGGTACACAAAAAGCAGTGAAACAAAGTGAAACCCATTTTTCAAGTAGGCTCATGTGACATGAGGCAAAACACGATGTGCATTGAATATCTTTCTTTGTGTTTCATGGTTTTATTCAGACGTGACATCTACATATAAAACTGGCAGTGCTATTACATGATAAAATGCAAGTCATAACTGTTAACTGGAGGAAGCCTAATTGACTTGGGAGTCCATATGTACATGTAAAATGCCACTGTGGTAATGTGCTCTTTATCTGCCTAGATGTGACTATCAATGCACCAGATGAGCAATCAATCATGACATATGTGTCACAGTTCCTGGAGCACTTCCCTGGCATAGAGGAGGTAAGAATCCCTTCTTACAGTGCATGGATGATATTTCTCTAAGATTTTAACAAAATACTAATTTCTGAATGTGAGCACTGACAGATTTCTACCAACTTCTTTGTTTCTCTATCAGTCAGAGGAGCCCTGCCAGGTGATTGAAAGGAGTGTCTCTATGTGCCGACTCAACTTCCGTGAGAGTGACTCTGACTACATAAGGAATTGCGGACACAGAGGCAGAGTGAGGGAGAGGTCCTATATGTTTCAGAGGGACTCTGGACAACCCCCACCCAAAATTTTAATTTCTTCTGTGTCAGAGGACAGGAGCATTATGTCACCACCCTTCAGACCGGCTGCATCGCGCTCATGGTCCAGTGAAGACTTCTTAGCAGATTCCCCCCATATGGAGGACATCTCCAGCAGTGTCGTTGAAGAGCCCAAGGAAACTGCCAGTGAGGTCTCAGTCAACTCAACCGTTAACTCCCTACAACTGTCTTGCACCCAGTCGCCCACTGGCTCATCAGTACCTGAATCTGTTACCACTGAGTCAGTAATTGGCGACTCAGCAATCAGCTCACCTGAATCATGGGTGGATAGCGAGTTTGGGGTCATGCCAGAGAAGTTTTGTGAGAGCCGAAGTGACAGCTCTTTGTGTGACAGTGGAACAGCTTGGGATGTGTACCGTGCCACCCCTGTGGAGATCACTACTCTTGATGAAGGATTTGTCCCATCTATAGAGGGTAGAACTCCTGATGAGCAGTCAATTCCTGAGTCATGTATAGATGAAGGGATTTACTCACTGAGTTCATTGGAGAGCACCCAGGAGAGAATCCAAGGACATTCGGTGAAAAAGGAAGCGGAAGTAGTGAAGGAGAAAGAGGCCAGCCTTGAAAAGCACAACCGGGACTTGGCACTAGAACAGGTACCTGATCATAGGGAAGCTGAGATTACAAAAGAAGAAGGCTCTAAACAGATGAATACAAGTCTGATTCAAAAAGGTGAAGCACCAAGAGAGACAGAATCTTCTTTTGGACTGTGTGATGGAGAAGCACTGGTCAACTCTGGTGCTGAAGTTCTCCTTGAAACTGAAAAAACTGGACAGGACCGTGAAGGACAAATAAATGATCAAACTGAAAGTCACAATGAAAGAAATGACTCTGAGGAGCTTGAAGTGAAAACTAAATGTCAGAAAACAGATTATCCTCCAGAGGAGAGAAGAGGGGATTCCAGAGAGAAGTCAGGCATTTTAAAGGAAAGGGATGAGGGTGTTGCAGAAACACAAGACAGAGCAAGTGAAGGAGTTCTAAGAGAACACCTGGATCGTCAAGAGAGCTTTACCTCAGTTACCAACCAAGACGGAGCCTCAAAAACAAGTTTGGACCCAACCATGGACATAAATATCCCTGTGATCTCTATTTCCAGTGAACCAGAAGAGCAGGACGAAGAGGGAAGATGTGATTCAGAAAGACAAGATCATGCAGGGCGTGGTGAAGTACATCAGGCAGAGGCAATTACAAGTAAGGGAACTGACACAGATGTTAAGAGCTCTCAAAATCCAGATGAATTGTGCCGTGACTCCAGTGACAATGACAAAAACCCTGTTGAGATTCCTTCCTGCCTGGTATCAGAAAATGTTAAACCAACAACTTCAGAACAAATAAGAGACACAGAAAGTGGGCCTTTGGCTGATACAGATGAACACGGCATGAGCAAATCATCAAATGCTGCTATATGTGGGCCAGACACAGCAGACAACGTGGACAGACGTGAAACCAAACAGGAATGTGAGCACAAATCTCAGACAGGTGACACTGAGAAGGACTTGATTGCTCAGACCTCTTCTACAGATGCTAAATCTCAACCTGTGAATACTGACCAGGAAATAGATTTAACTGATCAACTGGAAGAACACCAGGACAAACTGGGTTACACCTTTTCTGACATGGAAACAGCTTCCACACAGCAGAACGCATCGGATCCAGTCAACTCAAAATACAATGGTACGATAGGGAGTTCATGTTGTGAAACAGGTAGTGTATCCAGAGACATGGGCTCGTTTTATACAAACTTTGATCGAAATTCTCCCACAGGTGATCTAGTCGGTGATCCTATCGAACCCATGGATCTGTTCTACCCTGACAAAGAGGAGCCCATGTTTACAGAGCCACCTGATACTGAAATGCAGAGTTGGCCATCTGTTTTGAGTGTGTCTGCTCTCCAGCCAGCACCAGCTTCAGAAAGTCTGCCAGATGACCAGCCACTCAACCTGCTGGGTGAAGATTTCAGGGATGGGGTGGATTCACATGAGAATGACAAGGTATATGTGAATTATTCAGCAGTGCCACAGTACTGTCACACCACTACCTTTTCAAATGAGTGCCTTTAGACGCTTATAAATATTTCAGTTTAGATTCAGTGTAGTTTTTGGTGGATGTGAACAATATGGCCAAAATCTTCTATCATGTTATATCCCCTGAATTTTCATCTAGTACCATCATCAGGTTTAAACATCAATTTGTCCGCTAGTTGGGTTTGTGACCAAATGTGTGAAAAACTACAATTACATTCTCATCAGTCTCAGCTATCTAAACACAAAAGTAGAGCTGACAACAGGAGCATATTGCCCATGTATGCGCCATTCATATACTGGGTTTCAACCTAGTCTTTTTTTTTTTTTCTTTTTTTTTTTTTTAACAATGTAATACATGAAAAGTCCCATGAGCCAATGATAGAATATGCGGATAGCACACAAATCAGACAAAAAGATAAGAAGTAATTTTTATTTTTGAAAAGCTGGACTGTTGCAGTTTTACTTGATAAATGGCTTTAAGGAGTGGTCGGTTCAGATTCATGGTAAGACCAGTTGGGTTTTTCCTCTTTCAGTCCTCAAAAATAGCTGCTAAAACACACTAAGCGCTTGTTGTTCCGTTTCGGTATCAATATCATGATTTGGGTCCCTGTTCGGAGAGTAACCTCAGCGCCAGCAAAATATTACGTGTGCTTCAGGCTGATTTAAATCATTTAAATCCTTCCTACTTTCATGCATCCGCACACCTGACCAATCATGGCATGACGTGGACATGGTTGGAAGAAAATGAGAAATATTGTCTGCCGCAGCTGATTTTGTTGTTGTAAATGGGGGTTGTTGGAGTTTATAAATTATTTGACAGGATTTATCTTCCACAGAGATCAGTAACTTTCATATCAATCTGCCCATTGGAATTAAGGTTTTCTTTTAAAACACTTGAAAGTCTTGGCCTGAGTGTGATGCTAGAGAAAAGGTCCACCAAAATGGACTAATCCTCTGAAGACAATGACTTAAGTAAAAATAAGCTTAATCAACATCTTGTAATGTGTTTTAGAGATGAATTGTTGTGGTCTGGCAGTTGGCCAGTAGTTATTGAAATCCTTTGCTCTGGACATAAGTGACCGACCGATGATCCACACACCTTCACCATATTTGCACAACCCTGTAAGAGGGACAAAAACATGCAAAGATGCACTGGATGTTGACTCCATCTTTCCCCCCTGGACAGTACAAAGCTGCTAAAAGATCTGTCTTTCTTTGTTTCTCGCTCTTATTAGGTCATCACTAAGACTAACCAGGAAACTGACAAAGCGCCTAAATCCCAGGAATACTGTTGGTTGCCCGGGGAGAAGATAGGAGGACTCTGGGGTGGTGATGTTCCAGCAGACAGCAGTGATCTCGGCAAGGCTAAGCAACAGAGCTCAGGCTATGCCATGGAAAACACAGAGCTTGTGAGGTAGGCTTTCTATTCTTAGTCAGCTCCCTGGTACACTGAGAAACACACTGGACCCTGGAGGATACCAGTGTTGTGGCAATGGATGGGACTGCTCTGACCTGGCCTCTCTCAGTTTTCTCAGATATTGCCTTAAATGTACTGAACAAAGTTATCTATGTAGGCTGGTGATGCGAATTAAGACAGGCCTTATGAGGGTTGAGAGGCTGCAGCATGAAGAGAGGAGGCGGGGGTTACAGACATTATGTGGTTGAATTCATTAATACAAGAGAGCTTGATTCCATTCATGTTCAACAGTGGAATTTAAGTTTGAATCCTTCAGACATTAATATATCATATCCCATTTTTGACACTATTTGTGGTCAGCATTTTATTTTGTAACTACTATTCAATGTATTTTCATTCTGTAGTTGTATATATAGTATACAGTAGTTAAACATTTTAACATTGCAAAAAATGTGTCTCCTTAGCAAAGAGATGCCCAGTAAGTATATGCATTTGTAAGGTATGACTCGCCTGGTTTTGGTCTGCTCTCATTAACCTTATCTCCAGCAGCTGTTTTAAGTGACAAAGCTCTGATGACCTCACTGCACCACCTGCTCAGTAGACTAAGTTGGTGATTAACTGGTGAACATAGTGGAACATCTTTAAGAGTCAGATATTTTTCTCAGGAACTGGAGGAGAACAAACTAGAGCTAAAATGAGAGTGAATTTGTGAATATTGGATTTACATTCATCAGGTGCCGGACAACTCCAAATGAGTGCTAATATTGAATGCTAACACTTTAGCCTTATGGACACAATATGTTACACTTGTGACTTTCAGATCTGTGGCCAAAACAGATTGATGCAACTGCAGCGATTAAACTTTAAACATGGAACATGAGACGTTTGAACCTGAAGTTACAAGTTCTAGAAAAGGCAACAGGGACTAAAATGGGGGTGAAGAAGTGGCAAGATCTCAGAGTATTCATAATGGCTTCTACCACTGCATGTCCTGGGCCTGCTCTCTCCTGTTGAGACCTAAACTAATGGATTTTGTCTTTTCAGGAGTGACACTCATAGCTCCAGCAGACAAGACGAAAGCCAGATCCCTCCAGTTCTCCGTCACAGAAGGGGACCTCGCTTCACTGAGTCCACGGTTGGTTTGACATTCCATTTCCTTCTCTATGGACATATTACTATCCTTGGATAAATATTGTCTCTGCACACACTGAGTATTTTTTGTCACTCGCAGGACACTCAGACTGCAGCAACCAGAAAACCTGACAATGCGGACTCTGATGTTTGGTAAGAACGTCTCCCTCCTTGCTATCTGTTTACTACATAGGGCTTTCACAACTACACATTCGTGCTAGTTGCAAGGATTTCCAATGTAGTTGTTGACCAGTAGTCATCTTCTCATGTTAAAATGCTGGTCTTGTGAAAAGATACTGTACATCTCCTATATCTACAGATACATTAATAATGATGTCTTGCTTACTGCATTGAAGGACTATTATGTACAGAGGATCACCACAACACTAAAACTGATTGAATGTATGTGAGCAGTCAGCAGTGATTGACGATCACGTGAAGGCAAAGCATCTGTTAAATATGTCGAGTTCACATATTTACAAACTTTCTCAGCTTATGTACCATCGAACACATGATCAACTTCCACTGCTTGTTGGATGCTGAGGGCTGCAAAGGATGCACTGGTTGCTGTCTCTGTCTCCTTTCAAGAATCAAATAACTGCGTCAGCTTGATATGACGTAGTTAGTGCTGACATGCAGACTGCTGATGGGATACATCACATAAGACCCAATATGTAATGTGATTGTAAATGTAACAAACATGAGAATCGATCCATACTGTTAGCTATCTCCAATGCTGCTTGTAATCATCTTTATTTGTGTGTGTGTGTGTGTGTGTGTAGGTGGAGTGAGAGCTCTGAGCTGTATCTGCTGCTGCTGCTGTGGCTGCTGCTCTACTGTTTCTGGCTGCTGCCACAGATGGACCTGAAGACACTGCCCAGCCTGCTGCTGAACCTCAACCACTGAAACACACACACTCACTCACACACACACACACACACACACACACACACACACACACACACACATACATACATAGTTAAAGGAAAAGGAGAACATTGTCAACTATATAAACACCGTCACTAAAACCAATATATACACCATATACACAAGCAGACACACATACAGCTCAACTGCCACTCCTTTCCTTTCCATTACACTGACTGTTCTCCAGATCAAGTGAAGGCATTTAAAAGATGTGTATTTCAAACTACTAAAGCTTTTTTTTTTAGGTTTTTGCTTTTAAGCTTTTGATGTGGCTTGAAGTAATCTGTATGACCATGTATCAGGACCACTGCTGGCGAAAAAGTCTGAGATTTTGAGAAAAACTTTGCAATATTTTGAGAAAAGGTCATAATCCAATGAAAATTAAGTGAAAATGTTGAGAAAAACTCATAATGTTATGGGAATGAAACTGCAAGTTTACAAGATTTAAAGTCAGAATATTTCAAGAATAAACGATTTTAAGAAAATAGTCATACTTTAAGATTAAAATTGTAATTGTATATTGAGAGAAAAGTTGTGAAGTTACATAAAAAGTCATGTTAGAAGGAAAAAAATCATTGCAAATTAGGTTCGAGTAAAGGTCATACTAGTTTGAAAATAAAAATCATGTTATAGAAATGAATTTGTTTTTCTGAGAAATGATAATATATCATAATAATGATAAAAAAGAAACTTTATGACAAGTCTTGACTTCCTTCCATCGAGATCTATTCTCATATTGTGACTTTCCCTTTTAAAAGTACAACTTTATCTCTTCATATGCAACTTTATTGTTCTATTGTTGGCTATTTCCTCAGTAAAATTTGCATTTTATTTGTGTAACATTATAGTTTTTCTCAAAAAGACCATTTCAGTCTCTTAACATTGCCATGTGTCATGCTTGAAATCTCTGAACAGTGACTCTGGTATTCTGTGGCAGATGTGCTCCTGTTTTAAAGACACTATAGAAGTTTGTGGTTTATTGCTGTGCAAAGCCAACAGAGCTACCCTTGTAAGACTATATGACTGTACAGCACACTCTGATTTGTAGATAGAAATATATACTATGGATATATTATGGATGCACAGTTGCCTATGTGAACAGCCATTCAACCCAGATGAAGATGTTAAAACTGCTTCAGGCTGATTATAAAAACTGGAGATAGTGGAGCTAAAAAGAAATCAAGAATATGTAAGCCAGGCTTTTTGGAGTTATGTAACTGTACTATTATAAAGCGAACTAACCAGTCTGAATGAAGGGGTACTTTGGATCTGCTGCACTTTTGAGAAAGAATACAAAACTGCCAAAGATAGTGCTGAAAGTGCTAATACAGAAAGTACACAGCTCACCACAAGCCCAATAATGGAAATCTTGTTTTTAACACGTAGAAAGTCTAGTATAACTCTGGTACTAAAGCATCACCCCAGCTCTATAATGTACAATAGCTGAGGCAGAATATGTATTTGTAATATTTTATGGCTCATAAGATGTATGAATGGATTTTTAAAAAGTTTTATGACAAAGAAATGTTTTATGCGACTGAGCTGTGCTTGAGCTTGCCCAGGCCTGCCAATGGAAAGAGAATGTTTTACAATGAAATATCTTTCTATATGTTATTTTTGAACAATGTCTGTAATGAAGCACTATGACAAAGTGGATATCTGTCATTTGATCGTCCTTGCACACCAGCCAACCTGTGGGTGAAGTTTCTGTTTACTCTGAATATAAATACAGCTCCTCCATCCACTGACTGAGGGGCAGCAAAAAAGCCATTCATTCCAGTTCAGTACCAACTGGCACATCCCTATAGTACAGCGCATCATAGTCACATCTCAAGTGTGTGTGTGTGTGTGTGTGTGTGCGTGTGTGGATGTCGATGTGTTTTTGTCCTTTTGAGAAGTACAGCTGTGTCCCAGTTCCATCATTTTTCCCAACGGCATACAGATCCAGTTTCTAGCTGTTTCCTGAGCATCTCCAAACAATTTTTCACAATTTTTTTTTACAAATTTCCAATTCATTACAACCACAAGCCAACTGTCACACAGTGAAAGTAGAACTTCCAAAGCATCCACATTTGTTCCCTTAAACGGTGTTTTCTGGGTAGGCCAAACAGAGCCATAAAAACATTATCATGCTTTTAGTTGCCCCAAGCAGATATAGTGAGTGGTAGAAGTACTCAGGTAAAGGTGAAGTCCTGCACTTAACTACAGAAGTATTATCAGTAAGCATGCATATCCAAAAATAAAAGTTTATATTTGGCGCTAAAATGGACTCTGTGAGTGATATATGACATGATTGGTTTGTGACTGATGCATCAATGCACAGGTAGCATTTTATTGTTTAAATGTGTCCAGTTACTGGCAGTTTTAACTACAACTGCTACTAAAAATCTCCCTTTTTGGTTGACATTTCTTTCTCATCTTTCCTTTTAGTGAATTCTTGCACAATTTTGACATTGTGGACCTCAAAAAGTGACTTAAATCAAGACATTAGGAAATGTCTTTGGTGGACATGCAAGCAGCCCAACTACACACTGCATTAATGCATTGTATTCTTTAAATTCTTTACATTTGTCCAATGGTCAGTCTTAATGTGAAAAGTAACTCCAAAGCTTCCAGATAAATGTTGTGGAGTGGAAGAACAAAGTAATAGAAACACTCTGAGTACAAGTACTCAGATTTGTGCACAATCTGAGTACAGTCCTTTAGTATATGTACTTTTAGTAAGAACCTTTTCAGCATTTCAGATCTGTTCATGAGAAACAGCTCCCCATTATGGTGATTAAAAAAAAAAAGAAATCAGGTGGCATCATATTTCACATTGTAATAGCTTTTGCAAATTAGTATGTGCATATAACAGGACAGGAAAAAAATCAAGTGGATTTAGTCTACATATAGACTTCAATGCACTACACACTCAAAACCGTAGAATCATGATTTAGTATGGAAATGGGACGGACCTCAGTTGTACAGAACAAATGTATTCAGTCGTCACTTCAGCCAAGGGCAAGTTTAGTTGTCGGGTTCAGTCAGTCATTAAGTAATCATTTGGATGGTGAACAAAACGTTTGACAATTATTCAGTTATCCAGTAAACAAACCAGAAAAACAGAGACTTCCACGCTCTCTCCCATCTGATTTAGAGTTTAGTTGTGATTAGAATCAGCATACATTGGGTAAGCGTTAAATAACCTTTAATGTAGTAATGGAGTTAGAATTTAAATTAGAATTAGGTCTGGGTCAGAGCAAGGCTTAACTTTACATTTAAAGTAAAACCTCTGACATTAAGATTAGAATAAGGATTAGATTTATGTAGGGTTTAGTTGAGGTTATATTTTTAAAGGACTTTGTTATAGATTTCAGTCAAGTTCAGTGTGTTTTTTCTCAGTTTGATCCACTGGTCATAGTTGGTAGAATTGTAGGGAATTCATTATTGTGTTTGTAACAGACAGCACCATCCAATGTTTTTTCTTTTTATACAGTAATTCTAGGAATTTAGTTTAAAATGAGGTCATGTTCATAGTATGAATGAACTTCCATAGTTGTTTAAGGGATGGAGAAACTATTGGTTTGCACTAGATGTACTGTTGTATTGCAGAAATGTTTTCTCTTCATACCAGAAAGAGCAGCTGGCAAGCTAGTTGAAAAGTTAATGCAGGATTTTAGATGTTTTACAAGACATAAAGGCGCAAATTCAGAGGGAAAATTGGACATTTTGAGCAAAGCTCAGAAGAAAGCTTTTTTATTCCTCCAACCTTGCATCATGTTTCATCACATGAGTTGATGTCCTTGACTCTGCCTCTATTCAGTGTGCAGTAGAAGGCGCTAGTGACAACGAGCAGCTGTAATTTAGTGAGTCTGTCTTTTTCCAGTAGTTTTGCATTACATGTCACCATTTTACATAATAGCAAAGTCTTGTGTTTGTGCAGATTGCACAAGTATAATGGAGCTATCTTTAAGTCTTAATGGCTAATGTTAGCTTACATCGGAACCCTGACGTCTATTTACAGCTTGGTGACTGTTTACACAGCTGATACATTGGCCATGTATTTTCATGTGGTGCACTGTTGGTGTGTTATCAGGTTTTGGGAGATACTGCAGTAATGACAGATGCACCTATAGCCAGTCTCTCCACTGGCTCCTCAGCCACCATCTGTGCTCCACCATAATTTATGGTAACCTCAGAACCTTTCTATAGTTCATCAGATAGTGTAACTTTACTCTTATTATTTATACTCTTATGATTTCCAGCTGTGCATATTCTTTAGGAAATACATTCACAGCATTTACATGAAGGTAAAATATTAGAAACATTATGCTGCAGTCTGGTACAACTCAACACTGTGACACCAATAATTAACATACAATTGAATTAACGTTTCAGACTGAATATTATTCCAAACTAAGCATTGTGAGCCTCATTAATATCCTCTTTTTCACACACACAACACAAGAATCATCATGCCTAAACCTAACCAACCCAACCAACGAAGGCAACAAGTACTAACCAATCAGATGCAGTGTAGCCATTCCTTTGCCATCCTAGGAAAAAATTTGGCCCAGGATATTTTGGTTTCATTTTTGTACAGCAGGAGGAAGTGGAGACACATGTCCATCTTTATATACAGTCTGTGGCACCTACCCACAATGCCTCAGGCCAAGCAGACAACCTGCCTGTAAGCTGTATAGCAGTTCTGCCTATGGAGAGGGACACAGTATCTCCTCAGTAACATTGTCAAACAGTGTGATGTAAGTCGTTATAATGTAAATATGGACGACTTAGTCCACGAGGCTTTTACTGTAATTGTAGAGAAAATGAGACAATTCAACAGAGTAATAATTCTCTGTCCTGAACATGATCACTCAAACATGATAGCAAACTAAGAACACATTAAATTATTGTTAGCTAATGGCCATAGATGCTGCATGCCAGTCACACGCCGAGAGGTAATGCTCTCCACTGGATCTCCTCACACCACAAATCAATTTCTGTTATTAATCCCTGTCTGCTCCTGTCCTCGTGGACACCTACAGGCTCATAATTTTACCGCTCTCCCTTATATTGCTTCACTTCCTGTTCGTCTTTTTTAGATGTAGAAGAAAAATACTCCAAAAAAAGCAACTCCATAAAGTCACTGTAGTGTGTGTACATATATACTGTATGTCTATTTTTTTTTTTTGAAAGTCTAGTTCCCACATCCTGTCCCCCACACATTGATTCATTGGGGTCTCCCTGCAACTTGCACTTTAACGTACTACAACCCAGATTCCAAAAGGTACATTGTGTCAAATGAACACATTCTGTTTTATTTGTTTTACACAGCGTCCCAACTTTTTTTGGAGGAGAGGTAGATGACAAAGCATCATCATGCTCACATGATTTTAGTCCCAGTTTCCCTACGACACACTAGATAAGGGCGTTAGCTGGTCCCAAAATACTGTGTTTGTCCTTCAGAGTCAGGGGTAGGAGTTAAGAAAAGAGGGAAGGGTGTGTGTGTGTGTGTGTGTGTGTGTGTGTGTGTGTGTGTGTGTGTGTGTGTGTGTGTGTGTGTGTGTGTTTGTGTCTCCCGTGACCATGGCCACAACAGCCACCCCCACCCCAACACCACCGCTCAACACTGAAAAGACTGACCTAGTAAAAGCGTATAAGCTTTTGTATTGGAACCTAAATCCTTCTAATTGTTCCAACAACACCAGTCAAGTGCAATAAATGACACGTTTTAAACCAACTGTCTCTTGTTGTGTGTGTTTTGTCTTCACTTCTTCTTTTGGCTGATCATTTAGATGTCTGCGAGTATTTTTAAGTTTTTTAAGTATAAAGCTTAAAAATGTGTTTTTACCATGTTGTTCAAGTTTTTTTTTTTCAACTTGCATGAATCAATGTCTTACATGAACACGGGGTCAAATGACCATGTTTTATATGAGAGAGGTGTCTCGTCGTGATAAACCCACAGAGCATTATCATCTGACTCTGTAGTTTCCCCCAGCTTTAATGACTTTTTTCTAGCCTTGTTTAGTTCTTTGTTTTGGTTTAACAACCCTAAAGGAAATGTACGGTTTTGGTTCACTCTCTCTGCTCTCATCACCCTTGTTTCCAGCAGCAGACAGCAGCTATTTCCAGTGAAAAAAGGTCACTCTACGCTATCTGCTAGATGAAGCCTGATTCCAGGCCTACTTTCAGCTAATCAGGGGGCAATGTGACCTACTCCCCAGAAGTTTGGCAGTACCGTCTCCAGAGCACAGGCAACACTCAGTGAGACACTCAGCCCTGCAGAATGTCTGTGAATCTGTCTGTGTTGAGTTGCAGCGCCCACTGCATATTCAACAGGGTAATCATTGAACTTTGACCAATAATGGGCCTCCCAGACCTGCAGGATAACTTGGGTCCAACCTTATTTTTCACAGTCTATGGGTTAGAATTGATTAAAAGGGTCTTAGGATGATATAAAAATGATTACTTGCACATCACCAATCTGGAAATATTCTTATTACCAGTTTATCATCCACTGCATTTGTAAACAAGACAAGTGAATGCAAAAGACCTGTTGGCATTGCACTGGAAGCACTAATACTGTAACAGTATGTAAAAAGTTGTCTTTAATAGCACAAATCTATTTTGCATCAAGCAAGTTATTAATCAAAACTCATGCAAATACACCGCAGCATGTTGGCAGGAAGATAATTTACTGACAACGCCGATGTTGTGGAGAGGTTTTTGGTAGATTCAGCTGGTCCTCTTTATTCTTCGTTGTGTGACAATCATGTGATTTCATTCATTCATTAATAATCGATTTTTTAAATATAAATATATAAATATATTTTGAAGCATGCATTTTTATATCAGTGCTTACGTAACAGGTCAGTAATAGTAATTGCAATGTTTTTGGTGTTACTGCCACCTGTCAGTCAGTAGAATGCTGATACTGGTTTCGGCAGGAATGTGTCGCATGTCACTCACATGCTCATGCTCATATGTGTGTATACTCATGCTCATGCTAGCAGAACACAAAACACAAACAAAACAGGAACCCGCTCATGAAAACATTGCTCGATAGTTCCTCCACTGATAAAAAACAGCACAGTCTGCCTGCTATGGAGCTTGAACACTGTGCACTCCTGACCTCCTGTGGCTGAATCTTGTAGAACACTCTTTCAACGCGCTGCTTTGCTCCTGGTATTTTCTCACTGGTTCATATCAAGTTTGAGATATGAACAGCTGAATAAAATAAAAGTTGATTCCTGAACCTGTTTATCCCTCTTGTTGTCTTTGTTTTCTGTTAACTACCTTTGTCTTCCCGGTCAAAATTGACTGTTCCCTTCTAGCTGATTATAAATCCATGAATATTTATATATTATCACCTAATGTTGTGTTTCATCTTTTAATCAACTCAAATTCTTGTGAACAATACCAGCTTTGAACTTCCATTTGCTATTTATGGCCTGACATTGACCCACCATGCCCACCCACCCATGCCAATTTGTGGTCAATAAGCATTATATTGTATATATATTAGATTAGATTAGATATTCTGTGCTATTTTTTTCACAGATTACCTAGTTTCAATGTCTAACAAGGACTTTTGTTTTGAAAGTATTGAAAATGATTAGATAGTGACACAAAATACCATGTTCCCAATCAAAATTGACTCATATGATTTATATAATAGAGTACAAAGCATATGAACAAAATCAAGCCCAAGCAAAAAACAAACAGCTGGTTCTGGCATCTCTTGGTGCACACAGTTTGCACCTCTTCCTCTTCCTGGTGGCTCTTGCTTCTGATGCTTGAACATCTCTCACTCTCCTGGTCGTCGAAATACAACACCCGGGACAGTGAAAAGTCTTCAGGGGCATTGTGGCTCGAAAGATTGCAGACTCCTACTTACTTACAGAATCTTTATGCCATAGGCTGATGGTGGATTCATTGTTGGATCTGTAGACACCGGACAGAATCCGGATACCCACGTAGGGTTGAATGTCCATTCAGTCTACCTCCTCCCAGGCATTGTTGTACACCCATCTCTCCTCCAAGTTGGTCATGTTCATGACTATTGTTTGGATTTCCTCTCTCAGGAACAGTTCTAAGCAGGACTTTATGTCATCCATCCAGGATATGGCATAACTTGACCCTTGAGTCTTCTTGATGACATTTTCTGCTGACAGCCGACCTCTCCTCTCAGGTGGGGATGAACACCCGGACAAAGTCCCATTCTTTGACTGGAATGTAACCAAAGCAGGAGCATCCTCTTCACACTGGATTGTTCCCCATCAGTAGTCTCTTCATCTTGATCATATTCTGTGTCCTCCTCATTGTCCGACACCTCTTCTTCAAAGGCATCTTCAATCTCATTTTCCTCCCCTCTCCCCTCCTCATCAGTGTCATGGTCAAAGAAATAATCTGAAGCCTCAGCCATTGTGCTGCCACAGAAGTTAATTTAGAGACACACACACACACACACACACACACACACACACACACACACACACACACACACCTCTATTTTATACACTAATTGTAATCTTACCCATACGTTTCTAATGACCAAGGGTGTACACAAGTTCATTAAAACATCAAAAATTGAAAAAAAAATCTCAAAATTAATTTTGTGTGTTCAGATGCCATGTGTGAACAAAGTCAAGGAATCTTATGACAAACAGATGAAATTAACTACATAATTTAGAGAGAGAAACTGTCATTCGGTCAGATTTGACCGCGAAGACAACAGGTGGGTTATCTGCATTTTGACCAACAGGAAGTGGCTCTATAGATGCAGCACAAAATGTTGACTTCATACTTTATATATCAGCTTAAATTACTTCCCTAACATGACACATATCAAATGATTTGGTGTTTGGTTTTAAACAAACTTCATCAATATGACAGTTTTTACAATGAATATTAGAGGAAAATAAATGCATGATAACCTGTAGGCAACGTGCTGCTCTGAAGCTGCTCACCTGATATTTTGTAAATCTGTCCCCTCTTTCAGGCTGTTCAAAGGTTTCCTGCAGCTGGTAACATGGTGCTACATGACAGAGCCACAGCAATGCTCAACATGAACTGTCACCTTAAGCTATTACAAAACTTGGATTTATGTTGAAGCAGCTCATTGTTGACACCAGATCTCACCTGAGATGATTTCATGGTTTGTATGTCTTTTAGATGGTCACAGCAGTTTGATTGCAGTAACATAAATAGGGCCATTTTTTTCTTTTTTGTATTTTGTATATTTGCTTTAACACAAAAATCTTATGGTTCCAAATAATTATTTTAGGCCTAATAACTAAACAGCAACTCTGCATCGGGAAATCCTGTGTGTCTGTGTGTAGTAATGCTTCCATGTGAAAGACATCATGTAACAGAATGGAGGGCTAAATCATCACCCAAAGGCAGTGAAGTGTTCCAGCTGCTGCACTTTGGTTGTACATCCTGAGTGTTGGATTGGGAAAGTCTATTGGAAATGTAAATTGTAAGATTTACTGAAAAATTATTACATTTAATTTTGATTCTCTTTATTCTGTAATACAATTTAAATAATGTCTTTAGAACTTGGTAATGATTCTAAAGCTTTTACTCAAATTTGATTCAGATTAAATCCCTTAAAATGAATCAACATAGACACTAGCACAACTTCAGTCAAATACTTGGACTCCTTTGATGCACAAGGCCGTGCAATGCATATTTTACAAGATAATATCATTTCTGCAGGAAACAGCTGGCACCACATCTTGAATGTCATTAGAAAGAAGATGAAGTCTCTCACAACGCTTCAGCGTCATGCATTCTCATCCCATCCTGATCAGAAAGTCCAAATCTGTGGTCGAGCTTGAACAGGACAGTCTGGAAGCTGTAGGAGATATAAAGAAATACAAATAATAAGATCTATTTGTATAGCACCTTTCATGCAAATGCATGAAATGCAGCTCAAAGTGCTTTACAGCAAAGAAAGTACATGCATGTACACTCACATGCATGTACTACACACACACACACACACACACATATATATAGATAGATATAATAGTAGAAACAACTCCATAATGCCATCAAGTATGACACCACCACTCTTTATTACATAGTCAAAAATACTGCTACTAATAAAAAAAAAAAACGAAACGTATAGAGACGATAAAAGTAATAAAAGTAGATATTATGGCATAGCAGTTGCCACTGGATTAGGAAGAGAAAGCGACAATAAGGCCTGCAGGAATTGCACTAATACACTCTTTACCTCTGTTCATACCTTATTCACTGCTTTTTTGCACAAAGCACAAATCATTTTGCACAAATGAGTTGAGTGCCACTTGTATTTCTGTGGCATTGTGAATTTCCCCTTTGGAGATGATATCTTAATATTTTATTTACTATTTTATATTTTGATATATTCTATTGATGTCTAATTGTTATTTAACTAAATCTGTTCGTGCACATTAATGCTAATAATAATAATATATAATAATAATTGATGATGTCGTTTTTGCGTAATGTCAAGTTCTGCAAGTTAAGCTGCTATATTTTGCTTTTGTGCTCTAAAGTAATTCAGGTCTGCGAGTGAAGTCGTTTTTTTCCGTCTTCCCTCAAATGAGGCCAGTGGAACCGCAGAGACCCCCACAGACACTGGTTTTCGTTCACTTTAGTAGAATAGCGTGCCAGAGTGCGGTAGTTACGCAGTTTACGTGAATGTTTTGACGTAGCAGAGGCCCAGGTGAAAGGAAGTGGTCCCACCGTGGACGAGTAGCCACCAAATCGAGACAGCAAGAGTGAATGGCAGTTAGGATATCCAACGAACGATTTGAAATCTTTTTAGCCGAGGCCATCAATTGAAAAACATACACCAGGTAAGATAATGTACCGAACTATATGATTCATCTTTCTGGAATAACAGTGCTCTTTTGCATGTGTTGGCCTTGCTAGCTGTTAGCTAGCTAGCTGGCTGACATGGTGATGGTGCATGGTGGCTGCAGTTACTGTCCAGACGTTGTGTTGCGTTACACGCTGTAAATTTTGGGTGAAGCCATGTTTCGCTTTAGATCTATAAATCACACAGTCGGGGCCTGGCAAGCACACCAAGACATACATGCCTACCGGCCATTAACATGTTGAGGTCAATAACTGGTTCCAGACAGGCGCGATTCATATGATTTAACATTTGCTAACCATGCTAGGTGAAGTTACCCTGTTGAACGCTGCAAGAGGGTTTCCATTGCAGTCATGCGAGTCTTTGCACTGTTACGACATGTAAGCGGCAAATATGCCCAATGAGACGCTGTTTAGCGACTTAATTTGAGCTGTGTCTTTATTTACAACATAGTATCAGCTGAACTAACGTAACGTAAATACGCTAATTTGTCATACCGTAACGTTAGCACTCAGTAGTTTTAATGTAAGCTGGGTAACGTCACGGTTCATCATTTTTCCACCAATTATGAGGCCAAAGACCTTGAGCTTACTTTAATATGTATATTATTTCAAACAGGCATCCCCACATATTTAATAAAATTGCTGAATGTAAAGGTCACGTGTATTAACTCGGCTAACGGTAGTTGTGTCTAAATACTTGGCAGAAATGGAGCTGTGTAGCTGCTAACTAACTAGCTAATGTTACTCAGCATGTCTTCTTCTTTCCCCCGTGTTATGGCGGGTGGCAACCAGCGTGAAGGTGCATCACCGCCGCCTGCTCTGCTGAAGTGTGGAGTTATTTGTCTCCTCAAAAACAAACACACAAACAAAAGAACGTGTGTTTTACTTAGCACTAACTTCTTTTGACGAGTCCAGTTTCTTTCAAATAGTGGAATAGACAGACTAACCCAATTTCAGATATACTTTTTAGTCTCAGTTCTTACACTCCAGGCTTACTGATTTCCCTCGTTAATATTTCTTGCTCTTGAAAGTACTTTTGGCAGTGAAAATGACTAAAATGAGCTAAAAAAAAATAAAAAAACAAAACAAAAAAAAAAGATAAAAGACGATGTGTTCACTGGTTCCCAGTAGAAATGAAAATGAGGTATGGGCCCACATCCACATGGAAGAAGTAACCTGCTCCACTATGTAGGTTAATCATCAAATAATTATCAAATGTAATGTGATTCATGTTCAGAGTTGGACAGTGGGTAGGATGAGGCATTTATTTGTCAGAAAACCCAAAATATATTGTGGCAAATAGACTACAAATAGTGCTTTTCTAGTCTTACTGACCGCTCAAAGCACTTTACAACACAAACCAACATTCACTGTTACACACACACATACACACACACATTCATACACTGGTGGCAGAGGCTACCATGCACAGTGCTACCTGCTCATCAGGACCTATAACCAGTCACACACACACTGAAACACAGATGGAACAGCTGTTGAGTGTAAGTCGGGGTTCAGTATCGATTGAACCACCGACCTACATTATGTAAGTACAGCAGTGTACCACATGACGTGTCTAACAAGCACATTTACATATGGCTGCAACAGACACACATACCAACACAGCACGCAGCAGAGGGGGCTTTGTGTTGAGCATGTGTTGCAGTACGAAATGTGGAGGCCACATAAAAAGCAAAGTTGAAAAAAAAAACAAAAAAAACAGTTCTCCACCTAACCTATTAGTCTGGTTATTTAATTGGCTTCAAATGAGGCTTAGTGTTTGCACAGTTTATCTTGATCTAAGTATTAGATATGCCATTATTGCTCCAACATGTGGGTCTATTATTGATGCTTCTAGCCACATTAACTGCGCAACATGCTGACATCAAATTCAACAGGGTAACTAGCAGAATAAACAGTAAAGCAACATAAAAATGGCAACGCAGTTTTGAAGTGAATCCTGTGCTGTATTGGCCCTCAGAGTAGTTTGAGGTAAAACCATTAGTGCACACATATAGCCCAATGATCTGGTCTTCATTGATTTTCTTTTAAGAAGGAGTAAAACTTAGAAGTGCACTGTAACAGGATCCTAGCATCCATCAACATACTGGGACAGATGTTGAATTTAATGTTTATATGCATTTTTTCCCGTACATAGAAATCTGTTGACACCGAAGGAAACAGCCAGGGTGGTGTTAGTGGTAATGGCACTCTAAGGATGTATCTTTTCTGACTTAATGTCATGTCTCTGCTCTCTCACTGCTCCATGCAAAACACTCCCATTTGGTCTTTTCCTTCTCCCATCACGGGAGAAGTTCCTTTTATTGTTGGATCACAATCTTCAGAATGCCCTTGAAGATTTAGTACAGGAGGATATTGCTGCTGAACCATTAACAGTGCACCCATGGTCCAGCACTGATCTAATCGAGACACTCTAATTGAGTGTCTTTTTACTCTTGAACTTTGTATGATCATTATGTTCCTTCCTTGTTAACTTTGCATCAAACTTCGCACCCAAAAGTCTGAAGACTTTCACTTGATCTGTTCTTGGCCTATAAATCCTTATTTGTGTATGAACACCTGAACATTAATCTTTTGTTTTTTTTCTACTGAAAATTTGAATCCCCACAAATATGACAATTTTTCAACTAAATTAATTGTGACTATAATATGATTAATATCCCTTTGCCTTTTCTACAAGGCTCCATTACCAGCAAACAAAGACCATCCCATTGTACTTGAGAAACTTGAGAAAAAAAAAAAAAAAACATTTATTTCTCACAATGGGCTCATCACACTGCCCTGAGTGGTACCATAACCTACCGTACAACCTTCTTATAAGGCTATGCCAGTTCTAAATGGTAGAAATCCATCACATAAAAAGTATTAAATCCAGTTGTTTCAAATATGTTAACCAAATATGTTCTTGCTGTAATATTTAATATGATCATAAATCCCTCTTTCCAAACCATATCATATCACAACAGAGTCCATGCTTCCTCTGCCATCCCTACACCCCCTCTGATGAGGGGATAGAGCTTTCTGTAATAATTCTTTCTGGTATTTTTCTGATATGTGACGTCAGTGCTATTGGCCTATAGTTCATTGAACTGGGTGACTCCTTCCCTGGTTGACTGATGGGAATAATCGCTGCCTCTTTCCCACCAGTTAGCAATTTTCCCACTTCTCATACTGTATTATGAAACTGTAGCAACTTCATAGATGCTAAAACCCCTAAATGCTTTAATATTGCATAACACATTTCATCCTTCCCAGACTCTATATCTTATTACTGCTGTCTTCCAAGGTAAATGGAGCATTCATTGTACTGTAATTGTCCCTCTCTCAAGAATTCCAGGATGAGCTGATGTTGTCATTACCATTTCTCTCAGAACATCAGACACTGCTGCTCCCCATCTTCCGTCCTGGATATTGCCATTGCCTTCTGATTCCTCTCATGCTCCTAATCATGCTCAAAGCATCTCCCGCAGTTATTGATCAGTTTTATTACAAAATGCCTGTCAGCTTTGCCTTTTTTCTTTGTAACTTTTTTAACCTTTGATTGTGCTTGTTTATTTCATTTAACTCTGAAATGACTTCTACTGCTTCCTTTTACTGCTTTACCACACTCATCTGTCCACAGTGGAACCATCCTTCTCTTCATTCCTACTTGACTTTTAGGAATTGATTGATAAGCCTCATCCAGTAATGTTTCGAAGTTTTTATCCACAATATCGTCATATAAGTCTTTTTTATTTATTTCAGCTTTGCTTATTTATGTAAACATTTCCCATTTTTGCATTGTTTGATACCCACTTCCCCAATATTTCCCTTTTTTATGTTTCTTTGTTTCTTACACAATATTGGAAAATAATTACGACCTACTGATGTTTCGTCTGATATATCCAAGACACACATGCCAGCTAAATTTCTAGATACTAAGTGTTCCCTGTGTGCACCTCTAATCTAGTCTCTCAGGCATCATTATACCTCTTTCTTTCTTCTTCAAGCAGTTCTTCAGTTACCTCACCTCACCTATACTCAACATTTTTTGAGAAACATCTTCTCAAAAAATGTTGCACATCTTACTCCATCCTCCATCACATCAAACCAAAGCATATAGAACTCTTTTGAAATCCCAGTTTTGGAAACACAAATGACATCATGTATGCATCTTGTCCATTGGCCAGTAAACCATTATACATAGGATCCAGCCCTTGATTGTTCTTGGCTTGCTTTAATACAGAGATAATTCCTCACCCCCTCCCAAGTCAGCCTGCAGACATCTCGACGATGAGCTGTCTTTGTGGTTATTTGTTATTTTACCTCCACTGTATCATTTGCCACCCCTGCTATGAAAGTGACAAGCTTCTTTAAATCAACCATTACATTTCCCTCATTATTTTGTGTGGGTTGCTCTCCTGCTCTGCTTCTTCCATCAGTTCACTCCCTCTGACTCACCATCTTCACAGCCTCTGTATATGTGATTTTGTACTGAGCTTTTACCAGCTGTATTTCCATGCCCCTTTTCATCACCTCACCTCCCCCATAAGCCACACTGTAATTACCACCACACTTACTCATGAGCTTCTCCACATCTGGCACATCTTCTTCTGCCTTTTACATGTCTTGGTTTTATGAACAAACCTTTTACAGCTGTAGTACTGCATTGGCTTTGGTGTGTACTAGGGGTGGGCAGTATGGCCAAAGCCCTCCATCACAGTGAATGTAATTTTATGTCATTGGAAGAATACATACCATGGTATAGTAATTGTTGCATATAGTCAATTAAAAATGTTTTTGACATAACCGTAATGTACCATACTTCATCATATTTCTTTATTTTCTTCTTTTATTTGGAACTTCCATAAACTGCCTCACGTGAGACAGCACTTAAGTTAAAATCAAAAGACTCAAAAGAGTAAAACTAACTCTCTTTCAAAATGGAAGCCTTAAGGTTCTAAAAGAGAACAGGAGAGATGCAGTAGAGATGCGTTATCGCCAACAACTGTCGCTCACGTCACATGAGAAGGTGGTAAGCTGTCCTGCTGCACAAATCACGTGACCTTTAGAGGCAGTTCAATTGCTACATCGTGCTGCTCGCCAAGATATATAGACACTAAAGCTATTTTCTCAGATGAGCTCCAGTTAGTGTCCACAGAATCAGGTCCAGACGTTGTCCAGAGTTGCCCTTTCACACATGTAGCACATTTGTCTTCGTCAGACGCATTCCCACTTACTGGAAATACTCTGTGTGGTTCAGGTGAGGGTGTAGCCTGGGTAAAGTGTGCAGGATGAAGAGAAGGACTCATCCGTAATGATGGCGCTTTTTGTGTTGATATCAATACCACATGTATTAGGACGTGTCCGCAATGTCAACGAAAGCGTGGAAAGCAACCTACGGACAAGCAGAAAAGAACACGAAGCAGCCACACGTCGTACAGCTACACTGTGCAATGTCACAGGGTAGCAGTGCGTACAGTGTGAATGGTAACGTGAGGAGATAGCTCCCACAGGGGAAACAGTGTTGCCAAATTTCTACCGTTGCACGCTACATACCATCATACCGCCCTGCCCTAGTATTTACTCTCTCTCTCATGAAGCGTAGAGTCACTTTCTTTGGGAGAATCTCATCCTCAAAATGTAGCAGCACATACTCACTGTCTTTCCTCACTCCCTCTCAACTTCACCTGCAACTGGCAAGCTCCTTTCAGAATTTCTCCTTTTAGGTTTGATTTAATTTCCTCCATTGAGAAGCCGACTGGCACCCCCCAAATCATTGCCTTACTCTGCTTACCTCCCCTTTCAATCCAACGTGCATTCACCACTTCAGACCATCCTATTTCTTTCATCCTGCCAACCCGCTATCTCTGCTCTTTGTTACCACACACAATCAGCTAATTTCCTTTTTTTAACCTTAGCCATGTGTATATCCTGGGCTTGCTGTGGGTTAGGAGTAGGCTGTAGTTTGATCCCTGCAGTCTGTGTTGAAATGTCCTTGTTCAACATACTGAACCCCAAATTGCTCCTGATGCTGTGCCATTGATGTGCGTCTGTCGATGATTGTTTATCCCTCCTGATGATCAGGTGCCACTATGCATGCTAGCCTCTGCCACCAGTGCATGAGAAGCCTGGAAAAGCACCATATGAATGCAGTCCATTTACCTGTCCATCCCCAATCTGGTTTCTCAAACAGTTGTTTGCACTGGTCCTTTTCTCCCTCATTCTCTCACTCACTTGGCTTATCTCCACACTATCAGCTATGTCAGAATCTCCCCACTGTGGGCCATTCACAACGTAGCTGGGCCTCTCAGTTGCAGCTTTCTTCAACTCTTGTTAGTTCTCCTGTTTTCCAATCTCCAACTATGCCTTTCTCCCAAGATCATCTTTCAGATTTGTCTCATTGTTTCTCATATTTGCTCTCCTTCCCATTACTCAGCATGGTCTCTGCTAGCAACTATAATTTAATGGTCAACTGTAACCCATGATTTCCTGCTTACATATTGAAAGATTAAGGTAATATGGTGTCGAAATGAGAGATGGAAATGTATTACTGTTTTAGTGCTATGGACTGCATACAGAGAATTGTAGAAATTAGTGTCATAGTGGCTGAATGTTTTGAACCTTGTGTTCCGCATGTATGTTGTGCTTGACATAGCTGACAGACACTTTCCTCTCAAACCATGTGCAAAACTGTGAAGAAAGAATGGCAATTGTCATTATGTGGTGTGAAAGATTCAGTAATTTGAAGCCGATGGTGGGAGTGAGGTTACTTAAGTTCCTTTCAGCCCCTTCTTCTTCTTTGTATATGTTTTTGTTACTGAATTTGTCCCATTTTCGTTGTGTTGCTCTCGCAGTCCATTTAAGACCAAAAGGTTCTGCAGCTCTTCCTGTACGACTTAAGACTGTATACAGGACAGTCATATTAGCAGGTACAGTATGCATAGTGTTAAGGTCTAAATATCTTAACATAGACAGTACATCATGTTGTGTAAACGTTGTCAGATGTGTGATTATAGTTGTATTCCTGTAGAGTTATTTGTTGTATTCACACATAAGCCAGCTGATCTGTTCCAGTGCCAATCAGTTTGATTAAACAGTGTTTGGAACAAATGTGCAAATTCCAAGTTATGGAACAGAGGTCGTCATGTCACGATCAAAGAGGTGGTGGTAGCTTTCCACTCTTGTTGCAGTGTTGATTCTGAATGGTATGCCACTGTTCCTCCTTGTTATGTCGCTGCTTTTCTATCTTATGCCACTTATAAACAGTATGTCACTCCGTTTCCATTGTCACATATCATGTCACAGGCATATACAGATTCTTAGTGACGCATGTATGCCGCTGATGTGTCATGTTTCTGGGGCTCTATTTTTACATCTGAAGCTTCTATTGAGGTTTCACATGTCATTCTATTTTACCCTAAAAAGAATATCCTCAAACAAATTTCTCAATTCGAATGTAGTGATTCATTGGAATAAATGTCTTTTTTATAAATAAGATTTCTTAAATGAATATAATTTGTCAGTTACATCAACATAAATAGTTGTAGACAGCAGGCTTCTCCAACAAAAGCATAATCCTCGTAAGACACACAGATTCAAACCAGTATCTGTGTTTGCACATTATGTTCATAGTCATACCTGTATAGGTATATTTATTTACACATATCATGTCTTTTGAAAGATTTACATACCTACACACAGTAAAAAATGGACAAATAATGTCCTTTGTTCTGTACCGTAAAACTTCATTTAAAGACCGTACACCTCCTCTCCTCTCTGTGCCGTGGTTGGTGATGAGAAGATGCTGTTATTCAGAGTGACATGATCAAATGAATGATTTCTAATTGATATGTAATCCCATAGCCCAGTGTTTATACAGGTTAAGTAATGTTCATACTGGTTTAATTGAACAATCAGATAGTATTTTTCCCCTCTGCTGAGCAAGAGTGGAAGGGAAGGGAACTAAATGTCCTGACTTCTGTCCCACTTAGGCCAGGTGTGTTCAATAATTGAAACAATAAATGTGTGCCTGGTTATTAGGCGAACCTAATTGAGGTTTAACAGTATAGAATTGTCTGAACAGGCTGTGCTGTGATCAGCGTGGAACAACAATTATCTGTACCTTGACATGAAGTGGGAAATAATAATCAAACCATTGGGACCTGCTGTGCATGCATGAATCATTATTCAGTATCTGTTCAGTAGCCTGAACTTCTCTTACGTTTTTTGTTTAAATGAATTTTACGGGACACAAGTTCGAATAATTTGGCAACAGAGAAGTTTTATCCTGAGGGATGATTTACAGTATAAAGTGCCATTAAAAATGGAAAAGTAGACTACTTACATTTTTGATGCTTCATCTCTCAATGTGCTGGCATAAAAAACAAAGCAAAAACTAAAACTGATTTAACAGGCTCAGCATTTTAATCCACCGTCACCTTCAGGCCTTAAGGCCTACAGGTTATTTCCCAAAAACACACGGCAGTTCACATGTGAAGAGGCCAGTGCCAGTCTCTTTTTATTCATTGTATTTTCTGCAGAAGATGTGCTCAGAACGCTCTGAGGATTCAGGGATGGACTGATATTTCTTTGCCATCTCGGTGACGTTAGGATATCTCCCAGAACACAAGGTTTTCCAACACATCAAAAGATTCTGTTGAGCAGGTATTGGACACTCTGGTTCTTACAAGCAGAGTGTTGTTCTGGTCTGGCCTGTTCACACAATATGTGTCTCTGAAAAAGATTTC
The DNA here is from genome assembly GCA_037975065.1 of Chaetodon trifasciatus. Lineage (NCBI taxonomy): Eukaryota > Metazoa > Chordata > Actinopteri > Chaetodontiformes > Chaetodontidae > Chaetodon > Chaetodon trifasciatus. Next base: position 3,410,349 of record JBBMOE010000044.1, read on the forward strand.
TCATAGCCTTTAAAGCAGTTTTCTCAGCGGTTTGCTAATCCGGGGTTGGTCCAGCACTGGCACAGGGCTCTGTATCACTGCCTGTGCCGTCTGCAGCTGCCACACTCACATTTTTCATTTCCTCCAGTACAGCCACCTGCATGTCCTGCTTTTGATCCTCTTTTAAATGAACAAGACAGTGATGATCTTTGTCTTCATGTGTGTCATTGCAGGTCATTCTGGTGTATATGACATTTGCCTGTGCAGTTGAGACAACAGAACGTGTTTTAAAAGCAGTACAGCCGACGCCAATTTGTCAGTTGACAATACTTCTGTTGGCATTTTGAAAGTTTTAAGAACCTCTTATAACCGGTAGTAAATAAAGGCATTAAATGCGTCAATATTAGGACAGGTTTGCATTTGTCCATTAAAAGTAGGCCTAAGTAAGCAACTTTAAACATGCTACCTGTTTAAAAACTCATTGTCTGCACTAAGTGCCCACAGGCAGACATTTACTCTGTGTTAACCTTTTTCAAGAAGGACCATTCACTCTTGGTTAGCTCCATTGCTAACAGTTTTTCCGAAAGACGACAGCAGCTCGCTGCATCGATGCCTGGCAGATTGTGTCGTATGTACTGTTCCATTGTGTCGGTCAGTCCTTAATCAGCGACTCAAACTTTTTGTTTCTCATGGACGAGATAGCTGTCAGTGGACGATTTGATAAAATGGGATGCTGCCACTTTCACTCTGCTCACAGGGATTTCAGTGGCTCTGACCCTGAACCCTTTACACACAGCTGAGTATTTTCACTGTGGGACTAAAGTGTGGCCTTGGTGGAATATTCCAAACTGTATATTTGGACTCCAGTGTGTTTACTAACCTCTGAAATCCATTGTTGTCAACCACAGAAAACAGCCTTAAGTCGTGGCTACATATTCACCGCTGCACCGTGTTATTTCTTCAGCTCTCAGACTGTTATCCAGAAGCAGGCCTCCAAATGCTTCTTTCAGGCTCCTTTGGCCTCGCTGAAGCTTTGTTGTTGGTGTGATTTGAGCTTTTCTGGGTGGCAGTTGATTTGATTTGTTTCCTGTAGTGTAGTTGACTGTCATCAGGCAGTATATGCAAGTTGTTTTGCGTTTCTCAGCTTCCTTTTTGCCATTTTCAGTTCTTGAAATGGGAGAATCAAAATGTTGCCACATATCAGCTCTTCAATCTCTTTTTCGTTATCAGCATGTTCATCCATAATTTCCTTGTTGCTTGCACGCAAAGGATTACGGTAGTCTGTCTTCTTTACTATGATTGCGCTTTCTGCTGTTCAAACAAAAACAATACAGTTTTCTACGAGGAGAGGTAGTAAATAACCATGTGATGTCATGGTAGATAGCATCACAGTCCCACAACAGCATTGAGCCATATTTATATTGTGATATTGCAAGATTCGATATATCCTTGCATCCCCATTTCCCAGTCTAAAATGCAGTGTGCCGTTGCTGTGGATGTCCACCCATCTGTAGTAAGAGCCACAGCTTTGTCTCTGAAGTCCTCTTCATCAGCTATTCTGATCTAATGGTCTTGCATATGAACAAACTAAGTTTCTTTATACAAGCCTCTTGTTGTGCTGCAGATAGCGAGCTTGTGGCAGCTGGTCTAAAATATGGGTCGGGGGGGCTTTTTAGCCTTTATCATAGCGACAGCTGAAGATACGACAGGAAAGGGGGCAGAGAGAGAGGGGACGACACGCAGTAAATGAGCCGCAGGCGGGAGTCGAACCTGTGGCCACTGCAGAGGACAGATAGCCTCAATACATGGGGCACACACCCTACCAACTGAGTTATAGGGGCCCCAAATGTGCGTGTTTGGGTGGAAGACTTCCGGACATCAGGCCATATGACCTCAAGTTGCTCGTGGTGGAACAGAAAGCTAACTGTAGCTTACAAAGTTTGCACACAACTTTGTCTCGAGGTTTCACAATTTCACTGTCGTCTGAGTAAAATCCAAGAGTATTTCCAAATGCGGCTTTTTATATTGCTCGGAGTGCAAATCCATCTCTGCAGCAGAGCTGGGTGTGAGCTCTCTGCCATCATTTCCATGTGTTTGTTGTTGAATTGTTCGTTCCTTTCAGCTTGTCCTACATTAAGTTTTTAATCAGTGAAAGTGGTGATGTGTGTCTCACTCTCCTCCTGTCCGTCATGCTGTGCAGCGGCCCAGCCCCTGTGACGACTCGGGAGACAGACAGCTGGCAGCCATGGAAGCACTGTTTGTTTTTTTTTCCACATTCGAATTTTAAGTTTCACAAATGAACCACAGAAGATCTGCATCTGCAAATGTCAAATTCCCAATCCTTAGTGATATGCTGCTGTCACTGATCGGTTTGCATGTGGCACATGAATACGTTGTTACTGGTTTTCCACTGGTACATACCACTAGCGTTAAAGGTCAAACTTTGTCCAAGGCCATGCTTGCCACATGCTCACTATACAGGGTTAATATATGTCCATGGCTGCACTTGGTTAGATCCCAGACAAGTATGGCACTCATCAAATACGTGACAGCTGCATAAGCTACTAGTTTACAGGGGAGTTGCCACTGGAACATATGTAACATGCTTTTATATGGCACAAAGCATTAGCATAGGAAAAGTGAGCAGTGACAAGTCAGTGAATAAGAACTGTCATGCTGGTTTGGAGTCGTTTGTGCTTGTGACATACTGTTTTATTTGCCATATGCTCGTAGAACAGTGACATTTGTTAAAAATAGCAGTGGCAGTAATATCAGTGCCATACCATGCAGAATCTGCATGTGACACTAAAACAAGAGTGGCATATCATCAGCCCCTTTTCAGCCTTGGCACAACTGGATTTTTGAAGATTTTTTTGTGTTATTGAAATTAGATTTGAGATTTGAAATTTAACATCCTGTCCATTTTTTTTAGTGGTTTGGTTGCTATTGAACTTTTGGTTTTGTCTTTTCCCTTTTTTCTTTTAAGTATTGGACTGTGATGATTTTTTCTTAAAACTCCTGTGGCTATCAGGGGAGCAAATGCATTAAAGTTGCTGCTTTTCTGAAATCATTGACTCTTAGATGACAAGTTTTCCTGGGAAACATAATGTTTATTCACTTTACATGGAGCTAAAATTAATAACTAATAATGTTACATTTTCACCCAAGGAGATAGTGTCTGTTTAAGAGTCATAAGAAAATAGCACCATAAATGTATCTTTAAAAATTAGCTTGGCTCATTAAATTTAACAATTTGTTAATGAAGCAAAGCATGCTAATCGTTAAAGCGCTCTGAATACACATAGAACTTTAAGCGTCACTATCATTAAATTTAGTCCTGAAAGGAAATGAACTGCTGTACGTGTAAAAATCAAGTCAAACAACATACATAAACAATATTTACCTTTGCACTGCAGTATGGTGTCATCAGGTGTCCACAGAGTTTTTTGCACTTTCAGATAAATGATTGGTTACAAAAGAAAACAACCAATGCTTTGAGATTTGAGATTTTGCCATAATTTTTGTTTTCAGTTTTTACTTTTCATTATGTTGTTGTTATAGTTTAGTGGTATGAAATGTAAGGACGTCAGCAAATAACAACAAAACAAAAAGTCAAAATTTTTGTGGTAAAAATGAACATTGGTTGCCAGTGGCTACATACCAGCACTGATTGTCATATATTGTTTTTAATCACCAGCAAATATGAGCCATGCCATCAATGTAATGACTTAGTTTTGTCTGTTAGAATTGGTGACAGCTGTGGAGCTTAGCAGTCTTCACAGTGGAGTCGTGTGGTCTGGTTGTGACTTTGGGCTGTGTCAAACATGTTGTTTACTCCTGTGGTGGACCTTTCTTCCCTCTGCTCGATGTACTTTCGTCAGCACCTTACACGCAGCAATACCATGCCATTCTCATTTTACTCTCTGTTTTTGTTTTTGCAGAGTTGGAGGACCTATTCACAAGCCCTGCCACTTTCCATTTGTGTAGAGGTGAGAGGTTTTTGCTTTTGAGTCTAACTGTACCATTATAGTATGGCAGTCAGCACAGCAAGCAAGCAACAGTAACAGAAGCAGTCTCACAGGAAGCCAAACTAGTTTCAGTGCTTCCTCTACATATTTGCACTGAATAAAGTGATTCCGCTGTAGGTCCTCATTTATTGGTCAATCAGAGGCCTAAATCAAAACGCTGCTTTCGACAGCCAATACCTTCTCCGTTGTCATTTATTACACTGTGATATAGATGTCATATCGACTGCTGTGTCTGTCCTGTGTCTGACATGCATGATTATCACAATATTCTCTGGTTTCTCAGGTCTGTTTCCACCTAAATGTTGGGGAACATCAAGAGTTGATTAAGAAATATCTTATCATGAAGCCCAGATTAAGCGTTGTCTGCTTATCCAGAAAGTCTCAGTTATTATCTGTAAGTATATTTCCTAAGACATTCATTCTGTTAGCATTGTTCCTGCCTTTTCAAGTCATTTCCCATTCAGCACTTTTGGTCTCTGCTGTTGTCAATGTCTGTCCCACATTACGGCCATGTTCTAAACAGGCTTTATATAAGCTAGATTCAAGATTCAGTACTTTATTGCCATATCAGCATCATCAGTACTTTGGTTTGGTGAGCTCCCACAAAACAAAAAACTCACACCACATATAGTAACCCCTTGGAATATTGAACACGCGATTTTCAAAATGTTACTAAAAGATAAATAAAACATATCAAACGTGTCCAAAAGCTTTCACAAAAAGAAAAGTTTTCAGAGGAGACTAAAGAAGCTAGGGACCTAATGCATCTGAGTTCAGTAGGCACAGAGTTCAAGTGCATTCTTATAGCAAAAGCCCAACCACCCTTAGTCATCAACAGAGACCTGGGAGGAATCAGCAGGTCTCCATCCAAAGATCTCAGTGGTCAGGAAGGCACACACCAGGTCAACAGATCAACAGGTCAACAAGTGTATTCGGGAGAAGACCATTTAGGGCCTTAACAGTGATCAAAACAATTATAAAATCATACGAGCAGCACTGTTTTGTACCAACTGGAGAAGGTGGAGGGAGCCCTGGCTGATACCTGAGTAAAGTGCTTTGCAGTAATCAAGCCCTGAATAGATAAAAGCTTGTTGTAGATCAGCAATTGATAAAAGTTACCTAATTTTACAGATTAACTTGAGCTGGAAGAAACATGACTGAACAACACTTTAGACCTGATAAGTGTGCTCCATTTAATCACCCTGTGTGTGCTGAGGGGACCACTGTCTGACCAGTCCCTTTCAGATTTTCACAATTACAATCAGTCATTTGACAGACGCTTTATCAAAAGCGACGTACATATGAATTCACACAGCATCAGGGGCAGTTTTGGAGTTCAGTATCTTGCCCAAGGATACTTTGGCATGTGGACTACCGAGGCCAGGGATCAAACCACCGACCTCATGATTGGTGGACGACTGTTCTACCTCCAGAGCCACAGCCGCCCCTTAGCCTCTGAAGGTACTTGGTCATGTGTCATGACGTGTCAACAACACCTCTTGTGGCAGTAAAGATTTGTCAACAAGTCAGAGTTTAAAGAAGCTCAAAACAAGCTTTGTCAAGCCCTAAATAAGCCTTTGTCATGTTTTCAGGAAGATCTGAACAAAATGTTCTTGAGCCCTAATCAAATTGTAAATAAGCTGCAAGCTCTAAAGAGGCTTTAAACAAGCAGTTGTCATGTTCTAAACAAGCTCTAAAGGGGCTATTCTTGAGCTGTAAACAAGCTGCTATCACATAGTAAACAAGCTCCGAGCAACCTGTCTTCAAGCTCTGATCAAACTGTTCTTAAGCTCTAAACAAGCTGTGCCCCCTCATTCTGAACAGGCTCCTGCATCATCCAGAACATGTTTGTGATGAGACGAGCCGCAGGCTGCTGTGTGTGGCTGGGTGTCTCTTCTCACCTCTGGCCTTGCTGATGTGATTTTTCAGCTTTCTGAATGAGTGTCACTGTTGCATCTGCTGTCTTTATTAATACATTATCCTCATCTCTTCCACCAGTGAACTTCTGAGAAGAAGAGGATGATGAAATGAGATAAAGTGGACGACTGGAGGAGCCCAGCCCCCTCACCTCCACCTCTTTGAAGCATGGCAGGACTGCAGCTCGTCACCCCTGCCACTTCACCCATGGGGCCGTTCTTTGGTCTGCCGTGGCAGCAGGAGGCTATCCATGATAACATCTATACACCTAGGAAATATCAGGTCAGGAGGCTGCCATCCACTGGGATGTTTTTAAGAGCTGCTTGATATTTGTATATAATTAAACAAATTAAGAGTTACTCATTGCTGTTCTTTTGTTTTAATTGATTCGTATTGTGTTTATTTTAGTTGACGCCTTGCTTCATCTCATTCTCTGTCAAACTGAATGTTCCCCCACAGGTAGAACTTCTTGAAGCAGCTCTTGAACATAATACTATCGTCTGCTTGAATACTGGCTCAGGGAAGACCTTTATTGCAGTACTTCTAACAAAAGAGCTCTCCCACCAAATCCGTGGACATTACCAAGAAAATGCAAAGAGGACTGTTTTTCTGGTGAACACAGGTACCTGCAGTACACTATGCCTGCTGTTGCTTTTCATCTGATTTACTTTCTCACTTTTGGGAACTATAAAAAAGATTTTGAAAATGCAGCTGACCTTGTCTCTGGTCTATGTTCTCCAGCTTTGTCTGTAGTTCAGCAAGCAGCTGCAGTCAGGACGCACTCTGACCTCCAGGTGGGAGAGTACACAGATTTGGAGGAGACCTCAGCATGGACTGACCAACAGTGGAGTCAAGAGATAATCGAGAATCAGGTGTGCTGCTCATTCTCATTACCTTTTACAATACTTGTTGTAATAGGTTAACATTTACTGCATACTGGTTCCATGCTTACACGTTGTGTCTGTCGTTCAGAGTTTTGCCAGGTTTAACAATAGGCCTAGGTGTTCTTTTAATACAGGTGTACAATACAGGTCTTTGCATACAGTGAACAAGGAACTGTAAGACAAAATACATCATTAATGGCCTCAAGCCAGTTACAGCACAGTCAAGTGCACCATGAGTGTGCACCATCCAACTCCTAAAATACCTCAGTCTCACATGTTATGGTAATGTCTCATGATCAACATCTTTATCTCTAGCTAAGAAAAATAAAAAGTATGTTTTGTAATCTTAGTTCAGTGTTAAAATAAAGCCACACGTGGCGATTCTGGATTCAAAACTTTTTGTGCTCAACACGAGGAAGCAGACTGAATCCACACTATGATCACTACTGACAACAATATCCTCTTCCCTCCTGTCATTCTCAACTGTCTCTCATACAGGTGCTGGTCATGACTTGCCACATTTTCCTGCACATTCTGAAGAATAAAATCTTGCAGTTGTCTAAAATCAACCTGGTGGTTTTTGATGATTGTCACCTGGCCATCACAGACCACCCCTACTGTGAGATAATGAAGGTGAGATGGTGATTTGCAAAGTAAAGTCATGTTTCTGCAAGACTGGTAAACAGAGGAATTGTGAATGACCTGGCTCTCCTCTCTGTGCAGCTGTTTGAGGGCTGCTCAGCCAGTCCTCGTATCTTGGGACTCACAGCCTCCATTCTGAATGGAAAGTGTGACCCATCAGAACTGGAGCAGAAGATCCAGAATCTGGAGAGAATCCTCAAGAGCAACGCTGAAACTGCCACTGACCTTGTGGTCCTGGACAGGTACTTTAAGCCATAATATATGACCTATACCTGAGGTGAACAACTATATCTACTATATGGCTAAATGTGTCAAGAATTTTGTTAGTTACAGCTGATTACAGTTCATCAAGGAAAGAAGGAAACATTGTGAAATCATGTGATGAATGAGAAAACTCATGACTGCATTAGATTGACAAGCCAGTAAGAAGCCTTGTGCATGCTGAAGACTGACCTGTGCACTGCATTATATTTCAGATACGCCTCTCAGCCAAGAGAAGTGGTGCTGGACTGTGGCCCCTACATGGATAAGAGTGGCCTCTCCTCCCGTCTGCAGGCGGAGCTGGATGAAGCTCTCCACTTCCTGAATGACTGCAACATATCTGTTGCCAGGGAAGACCGTGATCCCACATTCATCTCCAAACAGGTCAGAGCTGGAAAGATCTAGTGTATTATTATTATTTGATCAATCAATTATTCGATTATATGATTTTCCCTTTTTTTCCAAACTCAATTTTGTACGTGTGCGTGTGTAAGGAAAGGATGTGTAATGTGTCAGGAGTCTCTTGTAGTTACAAACCCACTGAGAATTGTCACCAACCCTGAGTTTCCATCAGCTCTACAGAGCTTATTAGCTGGTTATATCTCATTGTTTTGATTTTCCAGAAGGGAAACTCTTCCCTCATCAGCAAGCAGCTGTCTTCAGCTTTGATAAAGCTCCTGTTCCCTCTGTCTCTGTCCTGTCCAGGTCCTGAGTGACTGCTGGGCCGTGCTGCAGGTGCTGGGACCCTGGTGTGCAGATAAGGCGGCGGGCATCATGGTGCGGGAGCTCCAGAAGTACATCAAACACGAGCAGGAGGAGCTCAACCGCAAGTTTTTGCTCTTCACCGACACCATCCTGCGCAAAGTGCACGCCCTCTGCGAGGAACACTTCTCCCCTGCCTCACTGGACCTCAAGTTCGTCACCCCGAAGGTCCTCCGGCTGCTTGAGATCCTGCACGAATACAAGCCCTTTGAGCGGCAGCAGTTCGAAAGCGTGGAGTGGTACAACAACCGCAACCAGGACAACTATGTGTCGTGGAGCGACTCCGAGGATGAAGATGAGGATGAGGAGGTGGAGGCCAAAGAGAGGCCTGAAGCCAACTTTCCCTCACCATTCACCAACATCCTGTGTGGGATTATCTTTGTGGAGAGGCGTTACACAGCTGTGGTCCTCAATCGGTAGGCCTCTGTTGTCATGGGTGTTTGCTCTGTGGTGTGAGAGCTGTACTTAAGACAGAGTTTTTAAACTAAAAATATTCCTGATTTTCTATTTATCAGACCTTTATACATGGTTAATGGTGGCCTTTAAAGTGCAGCAAATTGCTTTTGTCTGTTGTCCTGTTTTAACTAGAACCATGACCCTGTTTAATACAAAAGCCACATAGATGTGCATGATTAATTCACATTTTGAAATGTCCTTTTATGTGCTTTCCTCAGTCTGATCAAAGAGGCAGGGAAGCAGGACCCAGAGCTGGCTTACATCAGCAGCAACTTCATCACCGGCCACAGCATCGGCAAGAACCAGCCGCGGAACAAGCAGATGGAGGTGGAGTTCAGGAAACAAGAGGAGGTACAGACAGAAATCATATGACCTAGATTGTTACTGCTGATGTAATGTTTTAATATACATACAGCATCTGATGACATCTGTTTGGCCGCCCTATTTCTCTTGCAGGTCCTCCGCAAATTCCGGGCTCATGAAACCAATCTGCTGATCGCCACCAGCATCGTGGAGGAAGGTGTGGATATTCCAAAGTGTAACCTGGTGGTGCGGTTTGACCTGCCCACAGAGTACAGGTCCTATGTCCAGTCCAAAGGCAGAGCTCGGGCACCTGTCTCCAATTACATCATGCTGGCTGACAGTGAGAGGACCAAAGCCTTCGAGGAAGATCTCACTACCTACAAGGCCATAGAGAAGGTAACCTTCCCCCTTTGTCTTGTTTGATTTAGTTAATAGTTGAACATTTAAACAGTGTGGAAAGAGAAGCAGGATGAGGGATGAGGTAGTGATGATGATCTTATGTTACTTTGGGCAGATCTTAAGAAACAAGTGCTCCAAGTCCGTGGAGGTGAGTGAATTTGAAGTGGAGCAGGTGCTGGACGATGACAACATCCTCCCACCCTACGTGCTTCGATCTGAGGATGGAGGTCCCCGGGTCACCATCAACACAGCCATTGGACACATCAACAGGTAAGGTGTTGTTTCTGCAAAGTGTTTAAATCCTCATGTCCCAAACAAAATGACACAAACAAACATTAATGGGCTTTAAAGTAGCATTGCTTAGTGTCGTTTTCACTGTTGTGCTCAGGTATTGTGCTCGGCTGCCCAGTGACCCCTTCACCCACTTAGCACCAAAGTGTAAAACTGTGGAGACGCAGGATGGACGCTTCCAGTCCACACTCTACTTACCCATCAACTCCCCTCTGCGAGTTCCTGTTAAGGTGAGGAAGACCATCTACATTTTAACACTTTCTTAATTCATTTCAGCAGCATACACTAATACAAAGGACTTTTTCCAAACTCTCTCCTGGGATTTAGTAAGAATGAATTATATTACAATTTCTCTCAGGTTCATTCATTTCATTGATGTTTCACTGTCTTTGCAGGGTCCCATAATGAACTGTACCAGACTGGCAGAGAAAGCAGTTGCACTCGTATGCTGTGAGAGACTCCACAAAATAGGTAAAACCAGGATTGATATTTTGCAGATGCCTGATTTTGAAAAATATTCACTGTCTGTAGACTTTTTCCCAGAATCTGTTCAGCGTTGTTAATCTTGCCTCCCAGGTGAGCTGGATGATCATCTGATGCCAGTAGGGAAGGAGACAGTGAAGTATGAGGAGGAGCTGGACCTTCACGATGAGGAGGAGACCAGCGTACCAGGCCGGCCCGGTTCTACCAAGAGGAGGCAGTGCTACCCTAAAGCCGTAATGTTTTTTCCTATTACAGCTAGAGTTCTATGACTCTCATTGGATGCTGAAAATTAGCATCTCAAAGCAAAAGCAATATTCAGAAACTGTATTTCTCTGCTTTGTCTCTTGCGACAAATCTTGAAATACTTTTTCTTTTGGATAGAGAGTTCATGGGAGATGGGCGAGTCACCACAGATGTACTTTGTATTGTGTCAGAATCATCAAGCATTTTTAAATTGTGTCTCTCTCTGTCTTTGTCCAGATACCAGAGTGTCTGCGGGACAGTTACGCTGTACCGGAGCAGACTTACTACCTATATGTGATCGGGATGGTCCTCACCACCCCTCTCCCTGATGAACTCAACTTTCGCCGAAGGAAGCTCTACCCACCAGAGGACACCAGCAGGTGCTTCGGCATCCTGACTGCCAAACCCATACCTCGAGTACGTCCTGGTTAACGTTTTCCTATATTCTCCGACTGGACAGACGTGTTTTCACTTCTAAGAACTTTATTCTTGTATTCGCTAATGCAAAGAAATGGCACCGTCCTCTCATCATTAAATAACTGATGCTTTCCCTCTGTCCAGATCCCCCATTTCCCAGTGTACACTCGCTCGGGTGAGGTGACCATCTCCATCGAGCTGCAGAAATCTGGCTTCACGCTCACCGCCGCCCAGCTCGACCTCATCACCCGCCTCCACCAGTACATCTTCTCCCACATCCTCCGCCTGGAGAAACCTGCCCTGGAGTTCAAACCCACACTGGCTGACTCGGCTTATTGCGTTCTACCTCTGAATGTTGGTGAGTAGAATCACTCTGCCAAGCTTGGTGGATGGCTTTTCCAGATGTGTGGAGATGCTCATTTTTCTCTCTCTGCTGCCTCATTGTCACCTTCAGTTGGGGACTCGAACACACTAGACATGGACTTTAAGTTCATGGAGGACATTGAGAAGTCTGAGGCCCGCACTGGCATTCCTACCACTCAGTACACCAAACAGAACCCGTTCACCTTCAAACTCGAGGACTACCAGGATGCTGTCATCATTCCAAGGTACCACTGCTCCATGTGAACATACTGGAGATACTTTTACTGAGAAGGATACTGCTAGTTTTACTGAGTACAAAAGCTTTTGATGTGTGAGGAGCAAAGTGATAAACAGCTGAGTTTGAGCTGCATAGTGACCGTCACGCCGCTCCTCTCCTCTCCTCTCCCAGGTATCGTAACTTCGACCAGCCTCATCGCTTCTACGTTGCTGACGTGTATACAGACCTGACGCCGCTCAGTAAGTTTCCCTCACCAGAGTATGAGACATTTGCTGAGTACTACAAAACCAAGTACAACCTGGACTTGTCCAACCTGAACCAGCCGCTTCTGGATGTGGATCACACCTCCTCCAGGTCAGTTAACGCAAATGTTCCATATGTTATAATACAAAAAAGTGTTAATTCATGAATTCAGTGAATGTGATGAGGATAGATAAGTGAATATGCATGTGTAAAAATGTACAATTATGAATTCATTTTAAGAAGAATTATTTTCATGATTTTTTATTTATGCCGTAAGTTTCCTGTAGAAAAGAAGCTGTTCCTAATTGGGACGGCCAGTTTTTACTGCAGGGTGGTATAACTGTATTTTGGGACGGTTTGAGATAATGATGAAAAATATAGTTGGAGCTCTGACACCTGAAAGCCGACAGAACTGTCAGCAGTCAAATTGCATTGTGGGTAAATTTTGATAAGGTTTGTTTTGTTGTCCTCTCAGACTGAACCTGTTAACCCCTCGCCACCTGAACCAGAAGGGCAAAGCCCTGCCACTCAGCAGTGCAGAGAAGAGGAAGGCCAAGTGGGAGAGTCTGCAGAACAAACAGGTAACAGCCTCTGTGCTGAAAAAACACAGCCCCCCTCATTTGTTTCAGTGAGACCACTGTGTTGGCAATGTAGCATCATCCAATAATGCACTGCATTGAGCTCGTAATTATGGAGAATGGGTATGTGATGACTGTCCAGCGTTGTAACACCCTGTGTCTGGGGTAATGAACAGATGTGCAGTGTTTTGATGTCTGATAAACCTTCAAACTATGGATTTGTTAGTTGAACCTCCCAGTCTGAAGGTCTGGTTTGACAGTGTTAAGTGATCCGTGTTGATGGTGGAGCCTGGTTTTAATTTGATATTAGTCTTTGGATGGAAATTTGGATTAGTTTGACTATTGTCTGTTTTGGTCAACAAAGACAATTTAGTCTCTTTTCCATTGTGCATTTTTGGTTTCCATGTCTTCTAAGCTTTCTGAGGATACAGCTCTGCCATGAAGTCCTGTTTTTTATATACAAAACTCTGCTGTTGATATAAATTTAGACATGTTGTCTGTGTGAGTGTAATCACTATAAAAATGAGTTTCAGCTCCATCACCTTACATACATTCTGTACTGCAGCGGTCCCAGTCAACAGTGTGTTGTGTTTTTCAGATCCTGGTTCCAGAGCTGTGTGCCATCCACCCCATCCCTGCCTCCCTCTGGAGGAAAGCAGTGTGTCTGCCCAGCATCCTCTACCGCCTCCACTGTCTCCTGACCGCCGAGGAGCTCAGAGCCCAGACAGCCAGTGAAGCTGGAGTGGGAACCCAGACCCTCCCGCCTGACTTCAGGTTCCATCACACACACTGCACAACATCTGAGATCAGCATTTTAGGAGGAAATCATAATATGATCTTCATTGTGAATTGTCTCTTTGACCATTTGTGTTTAACCTTACCCAGACAGTTTCCCAACATTCTAATGTATAGATGGTCTGTGTGTATGCGGCAGGTATCCAAACCTGGACTTTGGCTGGAAGAAATCTATCGACAGCAAAACGTTCATCTCCTGTCCTGAGTCCTGCAGCGAAGATGGTGAAGGTCACTGTAAGCACCAAGAGACTGTAACCCCTGACCCCAATTCCCTAACACATCCCAGCAGTCACCACTCTTCCCTGCCCGAGCAAGCCACCTGCACGAGGAACCTAATCAATGGCACTGCCCTAGTCGCCGACTGTGACGACGACGGCCACCAAGATGAGCACCTTCACCAACATGACAATTGCCAACGCTCCCAGCCCAGCTCCCCTGGGCTGCAGAGCCCCGAATCAATACAAACCACTACCTCAGTTCCTGTGCAGCCCTCTCACAGCTTGAAGATGCCCAGCTCCAGTCCTCCAGAGCCTAGTGATGAATGTACACCAGGGAGGACCTCAGACCACACAAATAAAGCTACCTCAGTCTGCAGCAGGGCAGCCATGGGTCCCAGTGCTCCCACAGCACCTTCTCTTGATCTTGCCGCTGTCCCCCAGCACAGAAACCAGGCAGGAGACTCCCCCAAAAGCCTGGGGCCCAACCCAGGCCTCATCCTGCAGGCCTTGACCCTATCCAACGCCAGTGATGGCTTCAACCTGGAGCGGCTGGAGATGCTTGGAGACTCGTTCCTCAAGCATGCCATCACCACATACCTGTTCTGTACCTACCCCGACGCTCATGAGGGACGACTCAGCTACATGCGCAGCAAGAAGGTGAGATTGGTCAGCTCAGTCAACCAAGTTATCATTTGAGCTCTTCTGATGAATAACCGCACAGCCCTCTCACCTTTTATTAGTCTCAGTTAGTATCCACAACACAATTACGCTTCACTGTTGTATTGAAGTTTATTTTTGCTAGGTTACAGTATGTTAGTGATGATGGCGTGTCCATGACTCAACTCATCCTCTGTGGTTTGCCCATGCCCAGGTGAGCAACTGTAACCTGTACCGTCTGGGGAAGAAGAAGGGGCTCCCCAGCAGGATGGTAGTGTCCATCTTCGACCCCCCTGTTAACTGGCTGCCTCCTGGCTACGTGGTCAACCAGGACAAGAGCAGCACAGACAAACTGGATTCAGAGGAGGTCAGTGGACTTCCTGCTGCGCTCTTACTTTACACTGCACTGCTTTTTACACTGTTATCACTGTGCTCTGTGCATGTGCACTGGAATTGAACACTGCAGAGTGAGAACATTTTTCTCAGTCCTGATGTTTTCTAAGAGCTGGATTAGGGTTTGGGATTAAAATAATAATTGAGAGTAGGTATTTAGAGAATTACTGTGCCTAGTGACATGTCATTCACAATACAGTATTTTTGGTTAATTCATCCATCCATTTATCACTGTCTTTGATGTTGTTACTGTTATGATGTTATCAGGCCACTAGAGGGCAGGCTTCTACCTTGTCTGGCAGCACACCACATGTGCCCATAGCGTTTAACTCCAGACTCCTACATATAGTACAATGGAAGTAAATACAAAATGAAATTCTATTACACTGAGATGACAATGATGGTATATTTATGTAGCACATGGGACAAGACAGCAGCTCAAGGGCCATTAAAAATAGCATGATGAAGACAAATGTACTAAAGAGGCAACCTAAAACAGTAAAAGTTGAAAAGGTTTCATCACAGTTGTTTCATATTATGAATTACTGCCAACACACTCAGTAACTGTCACCCTCAAGAAGTGCACAGCTCATTTCCACCAAACAGTCTCAATTACAAGGACCTCTGTTACAGTGCTGGCTGATAAGATGATACAGTACCATGGGATGATACAAGTTTATCAGCTGACTGATTTCGCCATGCAGTCAATGTTATCACTGCTGTCTTTTTGATATAATCTGCATATGTGCATTTTTCCCGGGTCATTGTACACAATGCAGTGCAGAATAATAGCATGTCAGACTTTACAACTCTTACAAACCAAGTCTAGTCTTTAAAGGACCAATTGTAAAACTGACTCTAATGGAACTAGAGAGATGGAAATGGAGGGCAGCCCCAGATGCCGGAACAACCTCCTCTACTGCTGTGTGATTGACGCTTCAGCTGACATTGCTGTCAGCAGCCAATCAGGAGAGAGACGCTTTGCAATGATATACATACTATATGTAATACACAGATATTCTAGAACTGAACTTTGAGCAGGACTAACTTTTATTTTCACATCACAGATTATGAACAAAGTGAATATTACAGGTGAAATGAGATATTCATATAGGCTGTTATAGGAGTTCATTGGGAGGCAGTTCTAGTATTTCTAAATAGAATATTTTAGAAAATGCCAACATATCTGTAGATAGGGATACCACAGCACAACTGGACGCCGCCGCCCCACTGTGCTGCCCGACAGCTCAAATATTCAGCCTAAAGTGGTGACTTAGAGTCACTGTGGAAAACTCTGATTCAGGCTCTTGTGCTTTTAATTGTATTCCCTGATGTGTAAAAATCATTTAGTTTGACGAGCAATGTAACCGACTGCAAGAAACACTGCTGTAAGTACAGACACATACAGAGTAATAAACTACAAGCATTCTTAAAAGACTTTTGAGTGTTGCAGTTGTCTTGGTTCAGACTGTGCCAGAGAGAACAGACCACAGATAAATGTTTTTGGAAGTTATGAATGATTGGCAGTGTTAGTGTTTCTACAAACGAGTAAGTCACAACTTTTGTATTATAGCTTTATTACTATAAGGACATTCCTAACCACAACTGAAGAGAATGACTTGTCTGAGTCATGAGTTCGGTTTGGCAGCGTCTCCTCACACACTGCAAAGGCCCGTTGAAACGTGTAATCTGCCTGAGTTTTTCCTCATTTTTACATGTTAGCAACTCATATTGGAACTCTTACACCAGGAAGGTTCATTTTAATGGTGAGTACTTCTTTCTACTTCCTTTTTACTTGAACTCTGCTTTCCTCCTGTTTTTTCCATCATCCAGGCCAAACAGGAGCTTCTGGCCAACGGGCAGTCTGGAAATGACTATGATGAGGATGATGAAGAGGGTGAGGAGGTGGACGAGGACGGTGAGTTGATGCTGAAAGATGAGCCAAAGGATGAAGTCAACATGGAGGACGATCTGGAGTATTACAAGGAGCACATCAAATTCATTGACAACATGTTGTTGGGATCTGGTGCGTTTGGGAAGAAGATCTCTCTGAGTGGCTTTCCTCCCTCTCTCACCACGGCCTCTGGCTCCTCTCCTGCCATGGACTCTCCATACGAGTGGAAGGCCCCCAAGAAGCCCCTCCATCCCACCGCAGCCCACTACCCCTCAGAGCCGGTGCCCAGCGGGCCCTCCGCTGAGGAGTTTGACTACAGCTCATGGGACGCCATGTGCTATCTGGATCCCAGCAAGGCCGGAGAGGAGGACGACTTTGTGGTGGGTTTTTGGAATCCGTCGGAGGAGAACTGCGGCGCAGAGCTCGGCAAGCAGTCCATCTCCTACGACCTGCACACAGAGCAGTGCATTGCCGACAAGAGCATCGCTGACTGCGTGGAGGCTCTGCTGGGCTGCTACCTGACCAGCTGTGGAGAAAGAGCCGCTCAGATGTTCCTCTGCTCACTGGGCCTCAAGGTGAGCGAGGACCTCCACGTGGTTCTGTTTTAATATTGCATGATTCAACATAGTCAACATACCAGAGCCGGGCTAGTTGATGGGTGCTGCTAAAGGTCCTGCTGTGTAGCAGCACTACATTTTTTTGCACATGGCATTGGTGCCACAGAAGTTGAACGTTTTGTAGCACAGGCCACAAAATGGTATATAACATTTCTAAAAAATGTTACCATCTTTAAAAAAAAAAAAAAAAAAATTACGAGGAGTGTAGGTCATCACTTTAACAGCCATGGTCCTGGCAAGGGAGGGCTGTGTAGTGTGATATATATATCTGTCACAGGTGCTACGAAAAAAAGAAATGACCAGCTAAAACACTCGTCTGGTTAGAAATTGTTAAAATTTGACAATCCTTTTTTAAAATGAAAATTCATTCGTATGAACATATTCAGAGCCGCTTGTTTGCATGTGACGTGAATCGAC
This sequence comes from Chaetodon trifasciatus, assembly GCA_037975065.1. Lineage (NCBI taxonomy): Eukaryota > Metazoa > Chordata > Actinopteri > Chaetodontiformes > Chaetodontidae > Chaetodon > Chaetodon trifasciatus. Next base: position 3,427,827 of record JBBMOE010000044.1, read on the forward strand.
GGTGCATCAGTAATTCTTGGTACTTGTAGTCTATTGTGTGCTTTAACTTCATGTCCTTCACAGTGCATATTTTTAACTCCATTTCTAGCATGCCGAGGCTAGCTGGATTAGCTCCTGATTTGGCTGGTCTTTTTCTTCTTTTGGATTTTATGGGAGGATTGGAGCCAAGTGCGGCATGTGACTGCCACCAACTGGAGAAATAGAGCAAACCATGTTTTTGTGTAGTACTGAAACTAATGTCATCACACAAAAGTGATGGGAGGTTAAAAATTCTCACTTAGTAGTTGTGTGATACCACTAAAATCCTTCAAATTATCTCATTAACAAAGATTAAAAACTGTGCAGTCAAACAATTCTTGATTTACATGAACATGTTAACACTGACAGAGGAAAGAGCTTTTCTTTATGTTATTTCTACTGTGGCAGACCAACATTCTCATAGTATTCAATGTCACGGATGACACAAATTTGGATTATATTTGAAAGTGTTTTGAGTGAAGATTTGTTCAACCTTTTTTTTGTGATGACATGTGTTTCACTACTACAGCTTTATTCTATTTCGAAATGAATGTTAATGGGCTTAAATAACATTCAAGTTTGTGGTAGTTTTTGTGTTTAGGATTTGGATTTTGTTTAATTGCGTAAAAGAAAAAAAAACATTTCTGTTTAAAAAAAAAAAAGTTGTCCCTCATTACATTTAAGTCGCATGCATTACAGAGTAAACATTTTATGGCATAGGCAACAGAAACTGAATGACTGTAAACTAACAACTTGCGGGGCCATTCACAGTGAATGGTGAGTCAGCAAAAACAAGAGCAGTTGTTCTCTGTTGTTTTCACTTGTGCTTTTAATTTGGTAAAATATCAGCAAAGTGCTTGTACACAAGTTGGACATTCTGCTCACCTTTCCACCATCATTAATAAGTTGTTTTGACTGGTTTGCCTCAGCAGCTGTGCTGACTGTTGGCTGACTCAGTAGACTTACTGTGTTTATGGTGACATCTATAGGCAGTTAAATGAAACTGCAGCTTACATGTAATCCAATGCGGATCTAAATGACCTGTGTACATTAATGGATCAAACTATCCATCTAGACAAACTCTGTTGCACCAGATCTTTCCCAGACGTAATCACTTGGACTAAAGATTCATACTCATAACCCTCAGAGAAAGAAAAGGCAGCTTGACAGCTGGGTTTGACTGGATAAACTAACTGTGTAATGGTCGGTTTAAATGTCACAATCAGAATCAAAATGCTTTATTTGTTGAGGGGAAATTGGGTCACATTATAGTTACTCTAGAACAGAAAAATAACAGCATAAAGAAATTCTAACAAAGAATATGCAAAAAATATTTGCATTATAGTAAATATATAACAACAATACATGTAGAACGTAGAAGTATGTGCGTCACAGTACGCCATATAACTGGTGTAAATAATATTTAAATATTATTGAAATAGATCATTATGGAAACACACAGTATGAACAGCAGAGTAATTGAACCGTTGAATAATGGCTTAGTCATTGAATAGTTGCACTGAGCTGCTGCAACAGTTAGATAATTGCAAAATAAATATAATAAAAAAAAATTGCACAATGTAATGGCTCATTGTCTAATATTATCTAATGTAATATTTTCTTGGCAGTTTTATGATCTGAAATGTGGAGTATTCTGTCCAACGATTTTGGGTCTTACAGATACACATTTGGAGGAACCAAAGCATGCAAGGAGTTCCTCCAAAACAGCAAATGTTAAAAGGTATTAAGAGTTGTTTTTGATGATCGCAGGTGTTACCGTTGGAGAGAGGCATCCTGACAGGAACAGCGGCGCAGAGCCGTCAGACCACAGCTATCGACCTGTGCTATGGCTGGCTGAAGATCCCACCCCGCTGCATGCTGGACCATCCGGACGCAGAGCGGACTCTCAACCACCTCATCTCTGGCTTTGAAAACTTTGAAAGAAAGATCAACTACACCTTTCAGAACAAGGCTTACCTCCTGCAAGCCTTCACTCACGCTTCCTACCATTACAACACCATCACAGGTGAGACCACCTCCCAGCAGCATCACAGCTTTTTGACCCACCTTGAACGCTGCTCAGCTCTGGTACACAGGTGTCACCATAGAAATGGGAATCTGGTTTAATGTTTTTGATAATTGAAGCTGTAATACATTTTTGGCCACTTTTGAGGGGGGCAACAGAACAAGCTGTAAACACAACATGGATATATCATCACTGTTAACACATTCAACAGAGCAGCATTAGGAGCAGTCGGGGTCATGTTTCCGGCCACCTGTAGCTGGTTGCATTCTGCATCCTGGTTAGAGGAGTGGAGATTTACATTAAATTAAAATAGGTTACAAAACACAAAAAGTAGTTTTGTGATGTGGTTGACACATCTGAACACTTAATCAAAAAGTTGTTTAATAATAATCTAAATGGGGATGTTATCAAGTACACACCACAAAATAACACAGTGTATCTTGTATGCCAATGATGTTAAAATAAATGAAGCAATAATATTCGTTAGATTAGCATGAAAATAGCTAATCTGAAACACACATTTCTCCATGAACAGTATGCAAAGATGGATAAAGTCATACTTACATTTATGAAAGGTTGGCAGTGATGTTTCATAGCAACTCCTTTACACTAGTGGTTATTTTTACATTTCACTTTATAGAAATCCATCAAATCATTGTGTATCCATGATACCTGGAGTTACTATCCAGTTATTAAATTTAGTACCAGTTAATATAACCGACACTTCCAGACCCTGTTTAACCAACTGTATTATCACTTAGCAAAACTCAATATGAACACAGTGAAGTTGGTGTGCAACCACACGCTTCGGAGTGTGTTTGTGTGACGGTCAAAAAAGTACACCACAACGTGATGCGTTCTATATGTATCTGTATCTCAGCTGTTAGGGTCCTTAGAGCTGTTGTCAGTTAGTGCATGGATGCAGTCTGCTTGGTTTATTCTATCCGCCCATATTTCATACTGTTGTTTATTTCCCCTCCTCTTCAGATTGTTACCAGCGGTTGGAGTTCCTTGGTGATGCAATTCTAGACTACCTCATAACAAAGCACCTTTATGAAGACCCCCGGCAGCACTCTCCCGGTGTGCTGACCGACTTGCGCTCAGCACTCGTCAACAACACCATTTTTGCCTCTCTGGCCGTCAAGTACGACTACCACAAGTACTTCAAGGCCATCTCGCCGGAGCTTTTCCACGTCATCGATGACTTTGTGCAGTTTCAGTTGGAGAAGAACGAGATGCAAGGCATGGACTCCGAGGTGAGCCCCGTTTCGACCAAAAACACAGCTAGCATCAGAACTGAAACAACAAAGGTCCTGTCGCAAGAAACCTAATCTTTGCTGCTGTAGTTTTTTTTTCCCCTAAAATAATAGTGAGCATTCAGAAAGATCTGCCTGAATAACAAGGCTGTCAGCTTCTATGAATCTGTTTCATATTCCAATGATTTCAGTACTGAGGAGAAAATGCAGTTGGATTTAATTTGCCTGGAAATGGCTATCTTGGCACCAGATCTCCTCTTATTCTGCTTGAGAGGTTCTTCTATGCCTTGGGACAGCAGGCACATACACAAGCGTACTGAGGAAACAGCTGAAAGAAATGAAAAAATGTGGTGCAGTAATATGGTACCACTCCACTGCTCACTATTCATCAAATAAAAGGAACAATAACATGATGAAGCTGTTAATGTAGCATGCTTTAACTGTTATCTGTCATGTCAGTACATTAACAGTCATTGGTGGATGTTTGCAGTTGAGAACGTCTCCAGGCTCATATTTGATGCTTTTAAAAATGGTTTACAGAACAATTTGTTTTTACTTGAAACGCTCCCCCTTCATACATTAAAAAAATCATTCCAAACCAGACTGTTTACATCACGTGCCTTTCAGCCGTGTTAATGCCTCGATAGAAATCTGGTGCTTATTCAGAATTCTTAGAACCATAGTTACACTGATGACTCTCGTTTTAACACCTACAGCAGCCAATAACAGCTTGTGTTTCTGTTGTGTGACCCAATACCAGGGTTGTCCCTCTGTTTCTGTAGAGCTTGGGTGCTGTAGAAAATGTGTATTTTCCCATCATTGTAGATAATTATCATTGGTTGTGTTAAACAACAATGGCGAACAAAGGCAGAACTCACCAATGCACCCAAGTTATTTTTCACATAGACAACATGAGCTACGCATTTTCACTTGCATATGCAGCAATAAAGGAAAGAAGAGTTCTGTAGTAGAGAAGGATCAGCATTTGATGGGGTTGATTTCAGACAAAACCGATTCATTACAATATGCCCAGATATCAATAATTTACCACAATCTCATTATTGCCAGCTTGCTTTCATGATTTTGGCTACTGTATTTAGCCAGAACCAAATCATTTTACTGACAATGTTAGTCCTGATTCAAAAAATCCTTTCATAAACCTCTGTTTTTCTTCCTTTGTTTCACTCACATCACCCAGCCCTAAGTGTGTGTTGTGATCACATCAGCTGACAACTTTGTGTGCTTTTGTTACCAGCTGCGACGCTCTGAAGAAGACGAGGAGAAGGAGGAGGACATCGAGGTCCCAAAGGCTATGGGAGATATCTTTGAGTCGCTAGCTGGAGCAATTTACATGGACAGCAGGATGTCATTGGAGACGGTGTGGCAAGTGTATTATCCAATGATGAGGCCACTAATAGGTGAGGAAGAGGGAAAGCACATTTGTTTATTTCTGTATACATTTTTTTCCGGCTATGATTGTTGACCAGTGAATGCAGGGAACATGAGTGATTGCAAACGTTCAGCATTTTTGCCAGTTGTGTTGACCTGTTGCTCTGGTAACCCTCCATCCATCACCTCACCACCTACAGAGAAATTCTCTGCCAATGTGCCACGCTCTCCTGTGAGGGAGCTGCTCGAGATGGAACCAGAAACTGCCAAGTTCAGGTAGGAAATCAGCATTTACGCAAAACTGTTTTTGATGGCTGACTCTGTCGTGACATTTATCATGTGGAATCGGCAAATGTTCAGTTTCCTAACTTGGACAATATTCGTTGTAGCCAAGCACAGATAGAAAGGCCAGATTAGTCATATTGGACTTAACTAGGGCATAATTACCATCAGTGTTAAGGACTTAGTGTGCATTTAGTACGTGCATGTGTTGATTAAAAGAATGTATCTTTGAAGTTAAACTTAACAATGCAAATTTAGACGCAGTTTTCAGGTGATTTCTGACATTCAGCAAACCAGTTTTACTCTCAAAGAAGAAATAATCATGTCTCAGTATTTATCAAAATATTCAAGATTATCATTGCAGCCATAAACTTGTAGCCTAAATAACCAAAACTGTATGAATAGCATCTACATTTGAATTCAACAGAATGAAAAAACGCATTGAATGTTGTAACAGCAGGGCAGATGGCACACTCGCTCAGACCACAGGACAGTCACATGAAGCTGGTGAAACATAAAGCCATTACAAATACAGGTTAAAAAACACATATACATATAATACACAGGAGTATAGATAAGATCCTCACAGTGCAGAAGAATAACATGTGTTCCACTGCCATCACACCTTCTATATGGCCAAATGTAGGGACTGCTCTCACCAGTGCGATGCAAAGATCAGGCAGCCTTTTATTCACAGCATAAGGAGGGTTATTGGAACATCCTCTAAGTGAAGGGTCTCTATATAAAATATACCAGTGTGTCTTTAAAACCTCTTCAATGTCTGTTCCAACTGGTGAGTACTGAATACAACAGGTACTATAATTGGTTGGTTGATGTTGAAGCTGTTATGTGGTTGTCTGGACAACTCACTGTGATTGTTATGGTGGTCTTTCTCTAAACATGAAATGACTGCCCTTCATTATGGTTTGTGTACTTGGTTTTGGATGTAGAGGCTGTTCCCCTCCTTTGTGAATATCCAGGGCCTGGATATTGTAGATTCCTCTATGTTTAAGGGGCATCCTACTCTGAACACAGTGGCATGCAGATGAATGGCTAAGCAAGTAAAAGATGACCCGACTCCCCAACAGCATGAATTTAAAGATATTATTTTAAGCAAGATTACTTCTTCATTTTTCTATTTTACTGTTTGAAAATAACATAAATGGAAAAGGGCCAGAAGCAAACGTTTGGGAATCCTGCATGGGCAGTACTTATTAACACCCCCTTTGGCAAGTATCACAGCTTGCAGAGGCTTTTTGTTGGCAGCTAGGAGTCTCTCAGTTCTTGTTTGCTGGATTTTTTCGCCTCTTTCGTGTCTTTTAGTTCAGTCGGTGAGATCCTTGGGCCATTTTGCATGCACTGCTCTTGTGAGGTTGAGCTTGAGGTTTTGAGTTTGGCTGATGTTTAGGTGAGGGGACTGTGAGGGCCATGGCAAAATCTTCAGCTTGTGCCTCTTGAGGTAGTGTATTGTGGATTTTGAGGTGTGTTTAGGATCATTATCCTCTTGTAGAAACTATCTTCTTTTCATCTTCAGCTTTTTTACAGACAGTGTGAAGCTTGATTACAGGATTTGCTGGTATTTCATTGAATCCATTCTTCCCTCTACCAGTGAAATGTTCTCTGTGCCACAGGCAGCAGCACAAGTCCAAAGCATGATTGATCCAGCCCTATGCTTGACAGTTGGAGAGGTTTTCATGAAATTCTGCATGCTTTTTCTCCAACCATAACTTTGTTCAATGCGGTCAAAAAGTTCTGTTTTAACTTCATCAGTCCACAGGACTTGTTTCCAAAATGCATCAGGCTTGTTTAGATGTTCCTTTACAAACCTCTGACACTGAACACTGTGGTGAGGATGCAGGAAAGTTTTCTTCTGATGACTCAAAATATTGAAGAGGATGGTTCATCTTTAACTTTGTCACTTTGAGAGATCAGTCCATTTTCTACACACTTTTCACACTAACAGAAATTTTGACTCAAGCTGCACAAATTTTTGCACGCCACTTGAGATTTACCCACACTAAAGATGTGATGGCTGTGGACCAGATGTTATTTATTATTACGGTATTATCTATATTCCTGTGTATGATTTGTATATCTGTGTTGTTGTTTTTTTTGGTAATATAACTTGTTTGTGAGCTTTGTTTCATCATGTGACACTGGTGAATGACCTATTTAAATATTGCATCTCAGTATGTACCTCTAAGTCTGAAGTAGAGCGTTAGCCTGCAATGACACGGGCGGATCGGTGTCATTAAAGTGCACTTCAGGAGGCCACAGTCAGTGTGCAGACCTTTTTAATGCTTTTATTGCTGTCCTCTCAAGCAGGTCCAGCACCTGCTTTTTATGGCATTTAGATGTGTGACTAATGTGCATTGTCAGCCTTTTTACATGGCCCTAAAAAGATTTTTAACAGCAGCACAAACAACAAGATGTTCTGTTATTGGTCCAACATCAGTCTCTCACATTAGACAAAACCCAAATACTGTAAATTCTCAAAAAGAAAGTCAGTATTAGTCAAATAGTACCCAGACAAATGCCTGGTCGCTAAAAATGGTCAGAAAAATCAAGGGGGGTGAAATGGCTTGTGTTATAATGCCACACATGAGCTCTGAGTTTGTATTTTTTTAACAAGAACACGTCCACTAATTTCCAGTTGCTCATTCTTGCTAGTTTTCCCCAATCATTTTTAAGCTGTTAATGAAATTCACTCTACTAAATGTGTCAAGACAGCAGGTAAGAGCTATTGAGTTTCATCACATGGGAAATTACACATGTCTGTCTCTAATATCAGCCTGTTAGAATAAAGGCCATGGTCTCTCTGTAGTTGAGGTCACTGTTGCAGAATTTTGGGTTTCTACGTTCTGAAACCCTGCTACCTTTCCTCTTTGTGCAGCCCTGCAGAGAGAACATATGACGGGAAGGTCCGGGTGACGGTGGAGGTCGTCGGTAAGGGCAAGTTTAAAGGAGTTGGACGCAGCTACCGGATCGCCAAGTCGGCGGCAGCGCGACGAGCTCTGCGCAGCCTCAAAGCCAATCAACCTCAGGTCCAAAACAACTGAGCTCAGCATTAGCCCCTAAGCTATTGACGCTAATGGAGAAAAAGCAGCAGCAGCGGCTTCCCAACACAGCGCAATGCTAGCCCTATATCTTCAGCCTGCGACGGCACAACCAAGGCAGCCAGGGAACACTGTGTGGAGACGCAACAAAAGAAGCAGACTGATCTCATAACAGATTTCACATTTCACGGATTTTGTACCTTTTTGTTTTTCTTCTTTTTTTTTTTTGCGCAAACACAATCTTTACTTTCCCTCTCTGCTTTGTGTAATCACATGAGTGCTTTATTAACGTTTAGCAAAGTGTTTAAAAAAAAAAAAAGGTCAGGTCGCAATGTCTATTCCTCACTGTTATTGATTTTTTTTTTTTTTGTTGTTAACCTCCATGTCAGTGAGATGAGGCTTATGCTTATTGTGTAGTATTAGACTGTACATAGTTCAATCAAAGGTGTAAATCAAAGTATGTAGTAGGAAGAAAAAAAAAAAAAACGCTAAACTCCTCAGCCTGTGCACTAGTGCCAGTCAGTTTTAAAGCGGTTTTTAAAACGCTAACGGCAGACATGGCTAACAGATACCACTGGAGCAAACACCTGGTGGCACTTCTGTCTGAAATCTGTCTTGAAATGGTATTCTTAATCATTTTTGCACTTATTCCATTAGGGTCTGTTACTTTGAGAATTGTGTGGTCACATTGACACCAAAATCATATACGTAGCAAAAAATATAAATATATATAAAAATGATAAAATACATGAATGATATTCTTGGCCTTAGATACTAAGGCTCACCCTCATATCCTGCGAAACGGATAGGAATTTCAACATTCCCAGTTACTGTAATTTAAACTAGTTTTTAACCGCACTTGAGGTCGCATGTTCTTGTAGCTTATGTATAAACCATGACAACTGGATGGCTTCTATAAATGTTCTAAATCTATGGATATATTTAGAGTGTGTGAACGCGAGATTAGATGTTTATGGCATTATCTTGACGATTTGGTTTAACGTGTTTTGATACCAAGAATGGATGGAATTTAATGAATCATTCTTGCGCACTAAATGTCTTTCCGTGGAGCGTATCATCCAATTTTGATAAAAGAAGAGAAAGACATATCACACATTCAGTATGCTGCAGACTTTTCTACGAATTGGATACTCGTGTGAGACACAGCGAATCTTTTCAAATACAGTCTTTGTGAAAAGGCCAATTCATTTCAACACACTAGTGTTCCTCACATCCCTTACCTACCAAAGCTATAACAGATGTGACACTATGAGGTTGAAGTTGATTCCTCGGGATAAGGATACCAGCCTATTTTTCTTTCTTTCTTTCTGTTCTGACAAATTTTGCTTCTTGCGAAATGTCTTTTTTTTT
>JBBMOE010000044.1:3442219-3461995 GCA_037975065.1 Chaetodon trifasciatus
CACACACACACACACACACACACACACACACACACACACACACACACACACAGAGCCATTTAGACTTTTCCTCTGGCTCGACACACTAATTATCTAAGAAAAAAGAATGTGAACTCACTCATACGGTGCCATGCCCACTCTGTTTTTGTCTGTGACTGATAAAAATAAGCATCACAAATAACCATGTCAGCCACAACTGGCATCAATATCCAACAACCGTGTATGTTTTTTTTTTTTTCCTTTTGTTTTTGAATCGAGGAGGGAGGTGTGTGTGTGTGGGAGTGCTGAAGTCGAGGTAGTCCAGTGTTATTCAGAGCGGACTACGTTTTCTTGTACTCTTTGTTTTTTTGTTTTTTTTTCTTTTCTTTTTGTACATGTAGCACAATTGAGCATTGCACTTGGGCGCCATACTTTACCTCATGTCAGAGTGTGAAAGGGAGTGAAAGATGGAGGAAAAAAAAAAAAAGAAGTGTATATATGATGCCGTAATGTTAAGAGGACTAACTTGTGGTTCAGGCTTTGCTGCTGTTTCGATTGCTGGTATTATACAAACCTATTTAAAAAGAGAATAACGGGCTTTGGGAGGGGAGAGAAAATGTGCCTGCGAGTCATCATCTGACAAATACACTGTAAAAAGAATCTCTGCAATTTGGGCCGAAAATGTCTGGACATCGTGTACGCTGATGTCCTGCCTTAAACAGATGTTTGGAAATGAATTGTAAGTCAAACTAGCACGCCCAATCATGACTTGAATGATAAACTGACACTCGGGTTAACTCTCTACTGACTGCTTTGATGTGGACACGTCATTCAAGCCAATCTCCCCGCCTCTTTCTACGCCAGCGGTGTGTTAGTTTGGAGTATGAGACAAACCTCCCGCTGCCCTTTATTGGGAACTTCAAGGAAAAATCCACTCAAACTGGTGCTTTTGGATCAATTATAGATCACAGTGATGCGTCATCACCTGTTGTAGCAGCGCTCGCGCTGGCCTTCACCGCGCCTCGTCTGTTCATACACCAGCATGTGAATTCCTGTGAACTGGGGCTGTCACAGGCCATGCCTTGTCCTCCAGCAGGCAGAACTGGTACCTTTCTGGTAGCCTAAAAAATAATGTGTGTAAGAATTCTGGATTTGACACCACTGATAAAAACACTGTAGGACATTAAGCTTTTTGAAGTAATGTTAGCACAAGGGAGAGTAGTTTAGGATTAGGCTGAGTTTGAATAACTAATGAATTAACCATGATTTCTAGTTTTTATGTAGTGACAGCCCTAAATTGTGTTTCTTTTGGCCAGAATTTGGCACAAAACAGGTCATACAAAACAGATAACCAAGGGGCTTCAACTGCAGTGGACGTGTCGTTTGACTCCATTGTGCTCTGAGTGTTGAGAGGACAGGAACCTTCAGGTTCTGCTTCCACGCCTTCAGCCCTTGGAGGCTGGTGTCTCCTGACACGGGGCGCAGCATCTATGTGTAAGCAGCACGTGACAGTTGGAGTTGGCTGAGGTGAAGCTAGTTTGAACTACTTTATTTTTCCATCTGTATTCACGAGTCCTAAACCAAAAAGGTTGGAAACCACTGGTTTTAACCTGAACAGTGTATATTACACGATTTTCACGTCTTCTTCATGTAAATCTGGAAAGTAACTAGTAACTAAAACTCCTAAATAAATGTAGTGGAGTCAAAGGTACAAAATTTCACCTGTAGCATAAAATAGAAATACTCAAGTACAAGTACCTCAAAATGTGTCTTGTATTGTACTGGGTTACTTTGCTCTACTGCTGGATGGTAGTCAGTCCTCTTAGCTACTAATAAAATGCGGAGAACGTGAGGCTGATGCAGACCAAGAAATATCTCCTCTGTTAATTCATACCAATCATTGGAAATGAAAGAACATGCAGGATCGGTTGGCCGCAGGTAGCCAGGAGCTATATAAAGACACATCATGTTTTCTCTTACTTTACATTCACCTGCTTTTGCATCTGCATCTGAGGTCTGGGAGATAGTGATGCAGGACTGTGATACTTAGTCCTGTCCTGCATCAGTGCTGGGATTTTCTCAAAACAATGGGCGGCCTGCACACTTCAGCTTTAGACATGTCTTTGAATTTGTTCTTCATTTACATCTACAGTGATTCTAAAGTCCTTGGAGTGCCTTTATCCGAACTGCATCTGGGTGTGATGTTGTGTCATCTACGCGTGGCGAGGTGTTCACAGGAGTAACAATGAACCCTGATAGCCAGTATGTTGTCCAACAGTATTAGTTTTCAGTGGATTTTTCCTTTGAGGTCAATGGAGCATGATCAATATCAACAGAAGTGAAATGCCTTTGATAAGCAGTGAACGTGGGGTGGGGAGAGAACTCTGCGCAGCAAGCTATTGATCTTATAAAGCCAGCATAGAGCACTGACAGAGACTTCATTTTTTTTCTTTGTTGGGGGGCTCAGAGTGGAGCTGAACGGATCGAACGATGAACTGTAATCAGTATGGGGAATTATGGGCCATCACAACTGCAGCAAATGTTTAAGGGACATTGGAATAGAAATTGAACTCCTCACTCATACTGTAATACCGTGCTGCAGTGGTTTGCGGTCTGCACCTTATTGGATCACAAATACCTTTAATTTTTGTTTGTTTTGTTTTTTGTTTGGGTTCTTTTTTTTCTTTTTTTTTTCTCCTTCTCTCTTTTTTTTTATAATTGTAGCCCAGTCTATCTACAATAAAAGTAATGTTATGGTCATTTACTTTTAGTCCTGTGGGGTTAATTGAGTGTTTTGCTGATACGATGGCTTCAGCTAATATGTTAAAATCTGGAAACGCAGGTTCCTCAGCCGATGAGTCCAAGGATTGGTGAACCCCTGATCTCTCCTCTAGCACCACCATGAGGACAACATTTTCACTTCTCCTCGGAAAAGATGAAAATCTGAAGGGAATAGTTCATCTGCTGTCAGGATGTGGTCAACCTAGCTTAGCATGCATAGGGGACAGTTAGCTTGGCTCTGTCCAAACTTCAAAAATCCATCTAGCAACACCTATAAAGCTACTGATGGAACAAGTGTCATTTGTTTCATCTGAGCACAACAGAAACGTAATAACAACTTTGGTTTTAGGAGTTAAGATCGGAAGTTTTGTTCGAGTGCAGTCATGAAAATAGAACCATGATGCATTTCATGGTTACCTTCAGGTAGCTGTTTGTGCCCTGCATCCACAAAGACACAGAGCAGCTCTCTGGATACACAAGAGTGACATTTATAGCTGATTTAGACCTGGGACAAGGCTTCAAGTATGAAGTTGTAACTGTGGTAAGTACGGTAGGTCTTGGTTGATGTGCGTGTAAACTGTGATAGATGTTTAACATAGAGTTTGGGAATAACGCTTTTGACATTTTTATGTTTAGAGACAGAACAAGATATGGAACATAAATCCTTGGCTGGACACGAACAGGGGATGTCAATTTTTTATGTGTATTCTCTCTCTCATGACGCTTCAAATCGGTGTCCTCCTGATAGGCTGTAGTGCTGAGTCGAGAGACCTGTTTTCACTCCTTCAGCCTGCCCATCATGCGCTCAGCTCCTCCAGTCTGCGGGCTCTGAGCTTCGTCAGCAGCACCCCACTATATTGGCTCTGTCTGAGGTGCCTGCTGACTACACGCCGCAGCAGTGTGAGCAGGACAGCAGCTTTAGGGGCCCCAGGGGACCAAACAGCAGGTTCACCATGAGGATCAGGTTTCAGTCTGGACTAAACTGGCAAACAGTCAACCTACTTTTCTGTCAAACCAAAGTATCCTCCAACGACCCAGTAATGCTCATTCAGCATTTGTCCACAGTTATGTATTATTATTTCCATGTTTGAATATCAAATTGATCCTATTCAAAAAGAGATGCAGTGGAAGTGGACATATTTCACATCAGTGTGTCAACCACTTCAAATGCATGATAGGCTCATTCATAAAAAGGCTGACATATATTTTGATGTCAAATGAAAACTGGGTTGTTAAAAGGGGAAACGGTGTCATAGGTCCTCTAGTTGACCTTCCTGCGTCACTATTAAAAGAGTCTGAGTTCTGATTCAGGGGTCAGCAGCTGTTTACTAATCTGAAATAATGAAATAATCACAGCAACAAAGAGTTTTCAAACGTCTGATTTTATGTCATAATGGTCTCTTCTATCTTCCACTTTTTATGCCATACTGTCACTTTTCATGACAGTGATGATGTGGTGATGAGGTAGCTCCTGTTTGCTAGCATCACCACATCTTGCCTGAAAACAGGGTTAAATATCCTTCTAAGCATCAGCCTCACAAAAAGTTGTATTTTAGCCTATTTATCAGTTACATCATTTAAAGTATAGGATGATCAGAATATTTCTGATACCACCCCCGAGAGACTGAGATGACATGGACTGCATCTGTTTACACCAGCACTGTTCAATTTTTCTGTCAAGAAGTACACAATTAATGCTTTTACAAAAATTAAAGAGACACTATAACTGTGTCAAAAAGTGTGTGTTAAAGGGTTATTCCACCAAAAAAGAACATGCAGAGCAATGGCATAAAGGTGGATCATGTTGAGGAAGTTCAGTTCTATAATTCTTCAATGTTGTTTCTGTCATTGAGTCCTGATGAGAATCTGTAATGGCTGTGAATCCGAGGTGGAACAGCACTGTGCGAGTGGCCTCTGTGTAGACCATCAAGCATCACTTGAGTGTAATGAAAAGTGAGTGAGAGGAGCTGTTTTTTGGCTGGTGAACACCAGACATGCTGCCACATTTTGGACATTTGCAGGGGTTTTACTGCATACTGGCACTCCTGCCAGAAGGACTTTATTTAAATCCACATTAATACTATAAATACATATAAACAGCCCCACACATTTTTGTATGATCCCAGCGGACTGTGTATAACTCATTTATGCAATATGTAATAAATATTTTCATTACTGTAACTGGTCTAATGATTCCATAAAAAGCTGATGTTATTCTCTTTTATTTATTTCTTCAAAAAAAAAAAAAAAAAAAAAATTACTGTGAAAAGGACAGATGCCATGTTCATACAGTCAAACAGTACAGTGAATGACACATCCCTCCAAAAATGAAGGACTGAAGTGTGACTGTGCAGTTGTAGCAGGATGATGTGTCCCAACACGCTGACAGTGTAAACACCAACAATGGACTACAGGTCATCATGTGGTCTTCATGCAGCATGTCAGGTGCTCTGCATGTAAAACCTATGAAGTGCAGCTGTCAGAGAGGCCAACTCGTACTATGTACCTACACATTTATAACTGCACTACTAACTTCACTGATTAACAATTTTGACACAGTTCAACTGTATTTCAGTCAACATTTAGGAGAGAGATTGAACAGTGTACTGATTGAACATCTGACTTGTGCAGTTATGCTGTAAAGTGAATGCAAACAAAGTGAAGCTGGTTGTGAACAGTGGAGGTTCAGGGGTTTGCTTTGTGGGAATGAGGAGGCTTAATGATGACTTATTGCCTGTGTTGATAATGTGCAGACTAGTGCTGTGTCACGTGAGCCATTTATTCTGCGCTGGAAAAACAAAAGAGACCCTGAATAAATATGGGAGTTGAAGGATGGGGGCAAGGGAAGGTCTGCCTGCATTGTTCCCCTCTGAAATCCAAAGTTCTGGACTCTGACGCGCAGAGCCGATGTTCCCGCTCAGTGCTAAGGTGTCTGTCACTCAGCGCACGCAGCTCAGCCGACAGTTTGTCCTCCACCTCCACCTCTCAGATCAAAATCTAAAAGGTCCGGTGAGATGGCTAATGATGGACTGTTAGTGCTGAGAGTTACTAATGGACATGTGCACCCTCAGTCCAAACCACATCCATCTGTGTGATTTCATCATCATCCTTTTGCAGATCAAACGTGCAAGCTGCTGCAAAGGTTCCTCCTCTTCTTGTGTCGTTTAGCTGACTCACACGGTGCACATGCAACACAAATTTTGCCGAGCAACATCTTAACAGTTCCTGTTTAGATGTTGATCTACTGTTCATCACATTAGAGTCAGAACTTGTGGTTTTTACTGGTACTTTTGCGCTCTATTCTGGCATCGGTCAGATGCTGTGACCTGTTACAGTGCAGCAACCATTTCACCCTCAGCTCAACTAAGGTGCATCCTGCATGCAAAAAAAAACAAACAAAAAAAGACCCCATTTACTTGATATTTGCTGAATGACAAAGTAGAGTTCATTTTAGTTCCACTGTGTTGTTTGCACCTCCTCAGTGAGGAGCAAACAAGACTCGAGGACAAAACCCTTTCAGCAAAGTAGAATGTGGTTTAAATGACACAGAGAAAGATAAAAACAGTTACGTCTTCATTCCCTACCAAACAAAACTACCTGTGTGATGTGATAAAATGCTGTCCACCCCCCCCCCCCCCCCCCAAGATCTTGAGGTCTGTCTGTCTGAAGCTGGTTTTAAGAGTAATAATCAGCACACAGAAGCTGAATTCACCCTAATATTATTATTCCTGCCCAAAAACTGGCACAGGATTTTCAACCCTCATATGACCAACTGTGCAATCATAAACCATCTTGATTGGTACAATGAGGTGAACACTTGGATGTTGTAAACACGGCAGTCTTTCACATCTCCACCGTGTCGTCAGGTGTATGACAGTTGTTGTGTTTGTACAACATTTTTTTGTTTATACAATCAATAATTCTAAATCCTGATGTTTTTTCCTGGCCTGATTTTTCTTTATATGTCATTTGGTCTATATGTTTTTGAGTGGTATCATTAAACTCAAGCTCTGCTTGGTCAATGCCACACAGACCAATCCTTAAAAACTATTTGCTTACACACAGGGACAGTGGCTCCCAACCTGAGGACAGGGCCCCTAAAAGGAACAAGATAACAACTTGTGCATACAGGCAGAACTCTGTAGGACACTTTCACCTCCTCAGGCCCCTTAAAATCTTTAAATTAAGTAAAATACTGGAAAATCTCATCTCATTCGGCCAAAGAAAATCCTGCAAATGAGACAAATTCATGAAGGAAAGATCACTGCTCATACCCCACGAGACTGGGACCATAACCTGTGATGTAGCAGACAATGGTTCACTTTAAGGTGTGTTTAAGGTGGTTAGGGAAGCACTGACCTAGGACAAGCTGCTGTGGATAGTGTGTTGTGTAGCTTGTGGTTGAAAGCCACTGCAGTCAACATGGTGAACCCATGCATGCATTATAAACTGTGGCACAGACAGACGTCTGGCACAGATTCATGCAGTTCAACATGGTCATTCCACAGCCTGTGGAGTTTTTGGAGCATTCCACATCTTTCCCAGTCTTTAGTTGTTTCTGTCCCAACTTCTGTGAAACATGTTGCTACATCAAATTCAGAATAAGCAGATATTTACAAAAATCAATGAAAGTGATGAGGTCAAACATTAAATATATTGTCTTTGTATGTTTTTTAATTGAGTATATGTCAGAAAGGATGAGTAAATGATCACATTCTGTTTTATTTATGTTTTACACCGAGTCCCAACTGTTTTGGACTTGTGGATAAACCAAAGAGCTCAGTGAATATTGCCTGTGTGATCTGCTCAAACCTCATTACAGAAATATTCAATGAAGGAAGAAAAGCCACTGAAATAGATGATGTTTGGTACTTTATTAACTGCTGTACTGACCAGATGAATTCTCATCTTAAAGTAATACTTGCAGTTAGTATACAGACGATGGAACATGAAAAATACAAATACATGCGTCATATAATTCAAATGGAACTGCAGTAAACAACAGCTACGTTTCTTATTAATGTCACTTATTGCTGATGCTCCCAGGCTGATTTTCATTCCCGCTCTGATTTGAACTGCGACCTTCTCACTGTGACCTGCTCCCATTGTTTCCTCATACTGCTGTATTTCATTTTAAAGATTATTATTTAATTTTTTTTTTAATTCTCTGATTCTTTCTGCAGCCAAACACTGTTTTGTTTGCAGCTTCTGTTGTTGTTGTCACCTGATCTCATGGCAGCTTCACACTCGATAATGAAAACCAGCACAAACCAGAAATAAATGAGAATCAAGCCCCTGATTGAAGCCTTAGAGAGTGTTAGTGAATAGGAAAATGAGCTGACGGCGCCTGCTTAGCCAGATAATCAACGCGATGTCAACTTTTCCCGACGCTGCGACCGCTGCTGTTTTGTTTGTGTGGAGGTCGCTGTGTTCATGTTCACCACCCTCCACCCAAACAGATCCTCCTTCAGCCCTCAAATACTCTTCCCCTACCTCTCTGTCTGATGAGACGCAAATATTGAAATGAGGTTTGGGCATTGGAGGCTCGGGTAACAGCATGGGAACGGTGGGAGAGGTGCCACATAATTAAAAATATCATTTCAGCTCCTGCTTGGTCTATTTCCATTCAGTATTACCACGTCTCCACAGGTAAATTGCTCCCTGTACTCCTGCGATGATAGTAATGAGTGGTGGTTAGGTCCAACACCACGTCTCTTTGATTTAACCTAAATGAGAAATATGCCATCAACAGGGGGGACTCAATCATAGCAACTTTAAATATGATATGAGCCCAGCTGAACGAGAGGGGGTGAATCACAGTGTAAAAGTATGATATTAGGTTGGCTGATGGAAAGGGATACTCACACCATCAGAGGTGTGTGTGTGTCATCACTTGAGTCATCAGTCAACTGTCCTGGAAAAAAAGACCTTATTATACAGATAATAATATATGAAAAACGTTTTTGTAGACCACAAGCTGTCACTGCATATCACTCTCATTGCATTTCAGCTAATTGTGCACTTCATTCAAACACAAGGAAAAATAAGATTTGATCTCCTCCCACGAGGAGTGCGTCCATCTGAGAAGACATTCTATGGACTCTCTGATATCAAGCCTCCCAGAAACCCATTAACCAGAAATCCATCAATAATATCAAAAGATTTTCTTCAAGATATCAAAAGTTTTTTTCTTCAAAGAGCACTGGTTTTTGACAAAAGTTCAAAGCTCCAATCCTTTAATAGTGAGTAGGCCTAGAATTTGAAATAAATGACAGTTTTGCTTGGAAAGTTTTGCTCCAGGCAGCATGAGTGCTGAGCGCTCCTACCGCAAAGAAGAAGACTCAGAAGGAGGAATGGCCTTGGCCAAAGAGGTCTGTGTTGTTTTCAGTCTATTGACTACAACATGCTGGAGGCCTCTGCTAATTAGTGAACCCAAGTGTGAAACACAAAAAGACGACTGGAGTTTATAAAGAAGACAATTCATTGAGGGGATGGCAGGAGGCATGGCTGGAAGTGTGGGGACTGGGCTGGTGGCTGGTTGTGTCGAGCAAAGGGAAAGATGGGAAGAAACAGGATTAGCTGAAGGTACACAGGCAATGAGCAGATACACTATATATTATAAATGCAGTCTGACTGAGCAGAAGCAATTCTTACAGGCATCACCTGACACACATCTGGGGTAGTTTGGATGGAAATCCTACATGACGGAGGAGTCCTAGATCTGGCTGCTCAGAATTCAACAACACTCGCTCGGGCCTATATCCCTTCCAATCCACCAGGTACTGTAGATGACGACCATTGCAAGAACGTCCATCAGCTGCTGGACCATGTAGGCAGCATGTTGGTGAAGCAGGTGCCTTGAGTGACTTGGGATATATTGAAGGTTGAATGAATGCAAAGGGAAGCAGGGGGTTTCAGACAGGCACCGCAGGGACAGATGATGGATTTCAAAAGGACCAACATAGCAAGGAGACACTTCCCTCCATTGAGGGAAATTAATAGGCATTACTATTAGTCATTTTCACTCTCTTTTAGCTCTAGTTTGGTCTCTACCAGCTCCTGAGAAAAATATCTGACCCCTTAGCTGCTAAATGCTCTTCAGCAACTCGTCCAGTGAACGGTGGATTTATGAGAGCTTTTTCACTGAAACTGCACTTGGTTACACTAACTGTCTTATTCCTGCTGAACTTCATATTTCCATGATGTTAGCCTGTGATGATTAGCCAATAGTCACTCTAGATGAAAATATTAGCTTGATTGTGCCTGGTACTCTGATGCCATATCACGCTAGCAGCAGACATGCATTATTAGAAGAGAAACTAAGTCGAATGATTGTTGTGTGCTTTGAGCGTTACACCACAGCAATTGCTGCGTCGGTTTGAATTAGACACTGATCATGTCAAGTTCCTCCGAGTATCATGTTTACACTGGAACTCATGCAGCAACAAAGGAGAGAGAGATTGGGAATGACATTTGAGGGATTTGATTCCGTGTGTGTGTGTGTCTCTGTGTGTGCGTGCCTTTGCACAATGAGTGAATCTTGGTTAGCACAATGTCAGACTATGAGGAAATAAGCAGGACTTGCAAAGGGCCGATTACATGTTAACACTAACGGTACATGTGGGAATCGGGGAATGTTTATGTGACAAAGGCATGAACTGGGCACACGATTGTTTAAAGTGTTACTCTTCTTATCTTATAATAGGTGAATGTATTTCAAACGTGCACAGACCATGACATTGTATTTGAAGATGTCTGCTCACGGATCAGGCTGAGACTCATGTATGTTGCTCTATGACCTCCCCTCCTCCACCACCCCTCAACGCAAACTGTACATCAGCCCATAGCTTTGTGACATTGTATATTTTTGTGCAACAATTTCCTACTGTGAAATGTAATGAAAGTGTAGTATGAAAGGGACAGCATGGTTCTAAAAGCCTACCATTTTATACTCAATGGGCTGAACTGTTGCTCATAAAACTAAATCACGCAGGGAAGCATGAAAATCTGACTGCCTGTTGACAGCTGATGACTGCTAAAAGTTAAGCTGTGGACATCTTTTCTTGGCCATCCACACGTTGGCTGAGCTCCCACGGTCACTAAGCTCTGCAGGATCGAACAGGACTCCCAGTGCCTTGTTGATCAAGTGTGACATGTTGCTTTATGTGTGAGTGAGTCATGAAATGGACCATGAAGGCAAAGGGATGGAGGGAAATGATGAACAAGTCTCACTAGACTTTTACCTCACATGTAAAAACTGAAGGTAAACCCTTGGAATCTGGGTCTTGCCTGTGGTGACTGCTGAGGCTGATGAAGATGAGATGGAGTTATCAGCCCAGATGGTTCTGCTGAGCATCTCAGTGACATCGATACCACCATAGATAAGCCACAGCATCTCCTTGTGCAGAGAAACCGCAGCAGTCTACGACGGGCTGTTGTGATTGGTAATATAGTGCAGCTGTGACCATGAAATCAGGACTTAGTGTAATTAGCCACTTTGAAGCGGAGATTTAATACCAAAATCTTTGACAAAATACCAGGGGATCTGGTGCTACTTAATGATAATCTGATCTTCAAGCCTCTCGTCTCATATATTTTCCTTCTTAACAACTGTGCCATTTTGGGGCAGAAAGATGGGACCTGGGTTCCATTTGGATCGTCTGTTCATGAGCCAGACAGAACTGCCACGGTGCAATACCCTCAATTCCTATTTGTAGGAGGGAGCCCAATGTGACACATGCACTTTTTGAAAGAAAAATAAGGAGTAAGTATAAGTATAATGTTACAGTGTTATTAGGGTGGCTTTTTCCCCCCACTGTAAATACCTCTGCGTTGGCCCCATACAGCTATAGCATTGAGTTGATTTGCAGTGGTGCATTTGCATGAGGCCTCTGACAGATGGCATGCAAGTTCTAACAGAATTCAAGGTGGGAACATTTTTCTTTTAATGCTCCTTTGCACAGTATACTTCTAAATTGTTTCATTATGCCAGTGTAACAGCAAATTTTACATGGAAATTTGTAGATGTTATACATTAAAGCTGCACTAATTAATATTTATTACAGTAGCAATGGATTAAATGACTATGTCTAACGTGACAGTCATGAGAATTATCAACTTCGTCATCTTTAGATTGGTTGCAGACCTCTGAATGTCCATCCATATCTCTGATTTGTATAGCGGTTCTAACAGGTCTGGTGTCGTGCCCACAAATTATTATTTTATTATTATTATGTAAAACCCTTGTTTCCTTTAACATATGAAGCTGATTAAACAAAACTACATTTAAATAAGTAACATTAACATCTGCAAACATAGCAAAACGCTCCATCTATTTTGGAACAAATGGTCCAGCCACTCTGGATTGTCAGCAGTTATTAACGTTAAGGCATGGCCGGGCTCTGTCATCCAGCAGGACTCCTTCTTGTTTGGGAGGATAACTCTTGTTTTCATTTCCACCAGTGCTTTGCTCTGTCTACTACACTTCAAACATGTTGGTTCTGATGTGCCTGTGATCTGGGATTAGTACCTCAAATGCCATGCGTGATGAGCAGTGAAGATTTGAGACTCTGCTGAAATATTCGTGGCTTTAAGCCCAGCCCTGGCATCGCCAATGGTTGGAGGGATGATACATCAATACTGACTGATTGAGGGAAAGTGAAGTGACTCTTCCTCTTTCTCATCTCTTCCTCCTCAAAAAAGGCTGTAACATGAACATAAAATCAGACGGCAGAAGTGGCAATTCAGGTTGATTATCAGGCTACTTTTTAGCCTCTTTTAGCTCGTTGTTTTGGTTTTCTGGCCAGCAAACTCCACTCTCATCAACCTTGCTTCCAGCAGCAGCTGCTGTTCTGAACAAAAACCTTTTTTTTAACACATTTAGTCTGCACCAGATTACAGACAGACAAAGATAATGACTAGCTGCTACAGAAAATATAACATTTTGAGGCTAAAGATTTTTAGATAGATATTTAGCTCAGGAGTTGGTAGACACCAAAACTGAGCTAAAAGAAAACTGAATATTGCACTTAAACTCATCAGATGGACATGAACACAACTCTACATAAATGCTAATGTTACTCTGGGTCTGCTGGGTGTGTGTTTGCTAGCATTAAGAACTTTAAGGTGACAATATGCCAGATGCTGAAACTAAAGTGCTCATTTTATGGGCCAAAAAAGAAAACCAAAACAAACAAACAGACAGAAAAACATAATATATGTAATTTTTGAAGTTTTATAGAAATGGGACAATAATAGCAGAGATTATTCCTCATTCCTTATTACTCCTTACAACAATAGTTTCCAGAAACACACAGCCTTGATTGGCCTCACTGCTTTTTGACACTTTGACTCATGTGATCAGCATGACGAGAGCGCCACTGTTCCGTCAAAAACACCAGTGGTGGCTCCTAAAGAGGCTAGCACGATGCAACGAGAGCATCAGTCGTATCAGAACTGCAAGAGCAAAGAACGGGCCTGAAGATGGAAAAGATGTTCTGACAACTGGCTTTCACTCTCCACTGCGTCATATGTTGGTTGATCTGATTGGTTGATGTTAGTCCTGTGACAGATGGTGATAGACAGATGATTTGTCCAATCAATTGCCAAGTATTTTTCGAGTGCCTGCCCTTTTCCAAACAGTTTCCATGGACGACTTGCCAGATGGTTCTGTGTAACAAACCATCTGGCGCGTCAGGTTATCTTTTTGGAGGCTATCGAGCTGAATTGTTTCAGACAAAGTAATCCCTCTAAATTTGCAACTGGTTGTTTGTGCAATGTCCCTAAGCCAACGGTGACTCTCCCCCAGCAGTGTAAGCTGAGACCCCGCCGGCTGATGATGAGGCATAAATGGACCAAATCAAGGCTCCACTTTGGGCTGAATTGGCTCAGGCCTCTCAGCTTTCGCCCTCAGCTGTTTAATACCTTCCCGGAGCAGCTAGGGCAGAGCTGCAGCACGGGGAGGCCCTTAATGAAGGGCTTTCAGATGGAAAGGCTTTTCAGGCCTCACAACACTCCTATCAACCCCCCTTCAAGTCCAGAATAAGAGAATTAGCTAAGCCTCGTCCAGACCCCCGCCCTCACCACCCCATCCTTAAAACCAAACTTTCAGGCCCCCACGCCACCCCTCTCAAATCCCCCGTCTGATTCATTTTCCCCTCCAGTGCTGTCCATGTTTAATGAAGCTGTGATATATTTATGGCCAGCCAAATCCTGCTCTAATCCTACCCCTGATAATAACAGCTCGGTAACTGTTTTCCTTAAACATGCTTCATGAGCACTGGCTGGGGACCCACAGGCCCCGGCTCTGTGGATATTACTCAGTAACCTAATTTGCACTTGCTGTATGTAATGCACACCGATGTACAGAGGGAGGGAGGTAGCTGCACAGGTCAGTGGCAGGCTGCTGCACTGTGTGGGGGTGGCTCTGAAAAAAGGGGGTCCTGTTTGCGTCACGAAATGCGCACCTCGAGAGGTTGAGGGGGCAAAGGCAACAGCAGGGCTACCTCAGCGAGTAACGAGGTGTTGCTGGACCTGTTTTTTAGAGTCGAATTACATCAGAGCTCATGAGAGCCATTGTAAACACGAATAAACTGCGCTGGTCTCCAAAACGATATTTGAGAGAAAACAATAACACGCCTGTACAAAAATGACGTAAAGGCATTAATGCTGCGTTTTAAAAAACATTCTGAAATTTCTGTTGGCAGTGATAGAGGTGATTTAACATTTTCTTCTCCACTATAAACAAAAATGTAATGGACATAAACACATCGCTGCTCAGCCAGTGCTCACACCACTGATATGATGCAGAGGAGAGTCTGATCTACATTTTGAGTTTGTGGTCTTAGTTGAATTTAAAGCCTGGTTCATGAACAGAACCTGGAATTACAGGCAAAACATAGTGAATTAAATAAAATAAAATCACATATTACACTACTTAACATTGGCCAGATGCAAATAAAAGTTTAAAATCCCAAGATTTAAGAAGAAGTGTGTAAAAAAGGCTTCTGGAATATCTCCATTTGATCAAATGCTGCATCATGAACAGCATGATTTAGCCTTGAATATTCTAAAAGCATTATACGCTGCAGCAGATGAGGTTAAATAAAGGAGCCTGTTTCATTTCACTCTCCCTGGTGCCAGATGGTCTCATACCTGAATTTTCATCATCCAGGTATTACACACGGTACAGGAAGAGTTCATAGAACCATAGTTACATTCATAACTCTTGACTGAATGTAAAAGATTTGACTGAAAGTAAAAAGATTGGTGTGACACCCTAATTTAAAAGCAAGGTGGACTTTGTTGCTGGTTCTCTTCAACAGTGATATGTTTGCCAGGTTTCCAGAGAGAGAGAGAAAACACATTCACAAATAATGCAATAAACAAATGTTGATTGTGTTGTTGTGTTTGCAGTGTAATAGATGACTTAAATGGGTGTGCTCCTCTTGAAATTTACTTCCAAACAGTTTAATCAGAGCGGGCTTGTTATAACTGTCTGGTTCCTCAAGTCTGCACTCTGTCTGCAGTGTGTCCCCACTTTGTAGCAATTAAGCTGATGGTGTAAAATGTTATTTTAACCCAAAAATGCCCACATGTTAAAAGAAAGAAAAAACAAAATCCTGGCTTTTCCTTTAAGGTGTTAAAACAAAATAAAAGCCTGATTTAGATTTAGGCCGGCGTTAGAGTGACAGATCTGATTCGGTGAGATAAAGGAAGGCAGGAGGGTCAGAGCGAGGAAGCTGTTTGCGTCTCTGAGGGTGAAACTTTCACACCTGAGCCGTCAGTGGAGTGAGAGAGAGTGGGTGAGAGAGCATCAGCTTCCTCTCCACATCAGCGCTGGTAGTCCGGATGGCTGAGAAATCACAGAGACCCTCTCTGTGGACTGTTGGTGCCATTTCAGGCACGCTGTTTATTTTCACTGTTTCACACAAGAATTTTAATTCATTTCATCGTCCTTTCATTTTTCTCGGCAACGCTGACCGTTGTTTAAGGATACCTCGGCTCCCCCGCCAATTACTGTGTCAGGAAGAGTGAGCTTAAACATCTGCAGCCGCTGAGGGAGATTTAGCTGCATCTTGAAAGCGCCTCCATCTGAAGCAGTGTTATGGACAGAGCCCCATGCAAACCACTCATCTCTGTCAGCGCATAAGGAGAGATGTGACCTGATGGACTGATGGTGATTTAACCTGGGTAAACACATAAAAATAATTTAAGAGAGGAACAAACTATTGTTGTTCTTGAAAATGAAAAACTCCTCCAAATGATGCCATTTGGCTTTTTTGTGCAGAACAACACCTCCAGAGAAAATTTTCCGCAAGCCTTTTATTTGCCAAGCCGCGGCCGGAGACTGAGTGTGGATTAGCATTCTTAGCTGAGAAATACCTCCCTATTACCCTTTTACACTGTGACAATTTCTGGGGCGATGCCTTACGAGTATTTCTTTGTTTAAGCTCTGTGCCTCTCCTATAAGAGCGAGTCAGCTGAACGCACATGGGCAGTGTCAGCCGTAATTAGCTTTGACAGGGGCATTTAGTGGTTGTAATTCAAATCTAATTCAGAACATCTTAACCCTGAAGTCTGTCAAGACGCTTGAAATGCACTGGAACACTCATGGTCCCAATCAGGGCTGCGTTTGTGTGGCAGCATGCTGATGTGTCAACAAGGCCAGTTAGAAAAACAGGCCCAGAAAACTCATTTACAGTACAGAGCCGGATGGGTTCAGTGCGGCAGCATGTGGACTGTTTAAATCCTCCCCCACAGAAGAAAAGGAACATAAATACTGATAAATCTGCTTCAGATTTTGGTCCTGCCACAGTGATTACCTTTAATGCAGGAACCTCTTTTAGCTTCATACTTCGTGCCACCTTTTGAACTCGTCTACAATACAACAAAACATCATCCTCGGTTGTGGAAAAGAAAACACACAGAGGTCTGGTTGAAAGAGAGGAGCAGGGGGGATGGTGGGAACACTGCTGACCTTCAGCTGAGAAGACTCCTGGACCTTGAACAACATGGAGCTTTGTAATCCGTTTGAACTGCACATACAGCACTTAGCCTTCTGCGAGGGACGCTTTGCCGTACAGTCAAGGTTTGCGTTTGCTAAATAGTTCTACTTTTGTTTCCTTTTCTGTAATCCTCAGATTCTGCCCCAAAGAAGTAACAGATATGCATCGACATATAAGTAGGTGCATTCACTGTTTACTTTGACCACTAACCTGGAAACAGAGCCTTTCAAGCTGGCTACTCCAAGGTGAAGCAAAGTGCATCTCTGTTTCTAACTTTAGAGCGAGTCGTGTCTACGAAGGTCAAGCCTTGGCTGAGGTTGAATGAACTTGCAAGCAACAGCACTGCACGGGTATGGAAGCTGTGAGAGGCCACGGCTGCGAGTTCAAGCCTCTTTAAGACATGCAACTTGTTGCATAAGTGTGATGGAAATTCGACATTTACATGCGATGAGTTGCTTTTACTGTACATAACAATTCGATTAGGTCAGACCTGGAATTACCCAATAAATGATAAAACTGATGAAAAAGCCGGAACAGGCCAGCTTTGCTCACGATGTTCATCAATAAAAGCTTCAACAACAAAGGACGGTTTAAAATCCACCACTGACACAGCCTGGGGAGAGAACCGACAATCCTGTTCTTCCCTCACACCATTAGACGTCCATAAATCTCCACATCATCACATATCTGATTTCCAGAGCACAACACGCGCCCTTCAAAGTGTCCTTTTTAATTCCACCCTGCCTGCTGCCAATCCTACCCTTCATTCAGCAGGACAAATCCTCTGCCAGACGACTGCTTGTAATTTTCTTTACAGTGAAAACAGTAAGCAGAGATCCAAAGAGCGGGGGAAAGCCAGCTGTCGGACAGCATGCATTTAAGCCGGCATATTTGCATTTCTCCCATAATATAACACTTCTGTTAAGTGACACATGATTGATGATGGGGAGCGAGGTGGCTTTTCTAACCCCTGTAAGTGCACTAAAAACAAATTAAAGCTTTCATCATCGTAACATGTCTATTACAAGATGTGGTAATAGCCCCTCTTTGTATCAAATTATTTGTGTGTCTAAATAATTTTGAAAAATTAAACTATTAATCATCCTGGAGAGCGTCTGACAAAAGATCACGGTGAGGGCCCAGCGGAACGTGCTGAGCCCATTCACAATACACTTAGAGGTGTTTATGGCTTACTTTGTGAAATGGCTGTAATTGCTTAATTGCTCATCTGTTGGTGGCTGCGGTGTTTTCAGGCTAAAAGTTACCGTCTGACTTGAGTTTCAGCGGAATTATCCAAAGTAAAACCAAATGTTGCCTTTGAGGTTTTTATTGCTAATTTGAAAACGTGAATGTGTTTGTCTATTTTTACAGCGCACACAGAGTCATTCAAGCCTGAGGTGGCCATTGTCAAATAAATTGTCAAACCAAAAAGCAACACACATACATCAGAGAAAAGAAAAGAAATTCACAATTACATTTCCTGCTTCGTAGCAACTGGGCGTAATACGCCTCTTGTTCAGTAACGTAACTCCCAAGACTGATTTCCTGAACATGCCTTATCCCAGCAACAGTCTGTTATGGTACAGTAAGTAATAGCTCCAGTCCAGCTTGACTTGGAAAAGAGAGAGAAAAGGAGAGAATGTTCACACATGCAGGTAAGTGGAGGTGTCGGCTCTTCATGCTCCAGCAGCTCTGTGAGACGTTCACGGGCAGAGTGATCCGGCGACCGGCCCTTCCATATTCTTTGTTATTAAGCAGGTCCAAGCAAAACACAAAGGGATACTGTGTTTTTTATGAGTAATGCATTAACCTGCTCAGGAAAAGTTCATGTTAAACGTATGGGCTCGGACAGCACAAGATTTATGGCGATGGCTGCAGAAATTATGCTTTTCTTCCCCCCAAAGGCACTTTAATTATGTAATTATTGCCAGCTGCTTTTCATTTGCGGTCGCCGTTAATTAGGGCCTGGGGTCCACAGTTCAAGTGCTGGGTCTCTCTCTCTCTCTGTCTCTCTCTCTCTCTCTCTCTGATAAGTCCAGTTGTCCTGGGGCAGCAGCGGCCTGAGATGATTAGCCAAATCCTCAGAAAAACTCATTTATTATTCAAGCTTTACCGCCAGCCTCCCGCCAGGCCAGAGAAAGAACCCCGGAGCCCAATTTCCTCCACATCCTCCTCTCCTTATCCTTCTAACTCATTGGCAACAATTGTCATCAAATAAGAAGCAGCGATATCTGTGTTTGCTTTCCTTATTAGGCCCCCACATTCAAGGGGAAACATATCAGGAGTGGGGAGCCGAGGGGCCCCGGCACTTGATAATCTGAATTAATCTCTTCCATCACATTTTACAGTGTGCTTCAAGCAAACAGCGGGGGGGCAATGAGTAGAGGTGGAGATGGATGGATGGATGGACAGGGGGGTGGATGGAGGAAAGGGGGTCTAGCAGAGACCTAGAAAGCAGATTTGTGCTTTTCCCCATGCTAATTGCTGGATTGATATTCAAGACAAACTGCACTGAACAGACAAATGAAGTGTAAGCCTCGAGCTTTGATCGCTGTCCTGTTGCAGCTTTTTTCCCTCTGCGTCAAAACAATAGAAGATTTGGAGAAAAGAGGGTTCAAGTTCTCAGGATCAGTGTTTGTCCCAAAAAGCTTTTGAGTCTCAGCATCTCCAGTGTCAGGCTGTGAGTGGATGAAAGTCTGTGACAGCAAGTGGACAGCAAATCGAGTTTGGTTTGAAAGTTTGACATTGTAGATGCAAATATACATATGTTTTTGGTCAATAGCATAAATAAAAATTCTTACAAAATGGACCTGATAAGGCATCACACGTATCTTTTTATATGGGATAAAAAAGTGCAACCAATTTTAGTATCCGATTAATAATTGTAAAAGTACTGACATTAATTTATATATATATATATATATATTTGTAATACTGCTATAAATAAAAGGCTAAAAGTCTGTGCTATGTAAAATGAAATGAGTAAATACAGGTACCTGTCTCTTATACA
>JBBMOE010000044.1:3462273-3504247 GCA_037975065.1 Chaetodon trifasciatus
CACAGGCATATTAAACTACTGTCTTTATTCTGTAACATTTGTCAGAAAGCTCACGTGAATTCTGAAGTCAATTATGTTGTGCTGCATGTGTAAATGTCAGCAGTCACTTTCATTTATTGCATATTTTTTAGTCTCTGCAGTCACATAACTTACAGTGAAACAAATGAAACAAGAAAAGGTAAAAAGAAAAATGTATTACACTGTTTTTATTTTTTATTTTTTTCTGTTTTTGTGTGAGGGTAGATTTTTAACCTCAGCATATTTCAGTTTGACTACTTTCAGGCTAAAATAAATAAATGAATAAATAAATAAAAGATTTAGTATTTCTATCATCACTATCATCACAGAGAGAGAGAGAGAGAGAGAAAGCTGAAACTGAATTTAGACCTCCATGTCGGGGTTGTTTATGTTTTATATTATGGATATATCATTTCCTAATAATTTTACAGTTTCCTGGAAAGAAATTCATTTCAGTATGTAATATAGCACAGAGTGTAGGTGAAATAGAGACAACATTATGAGATGTTTATACGTAGCTATAGAGTAGCTTGTCATCTTGAGTTATAAACTGTGGCTGATTTCCGGAGAAAGGTTGGGATGTGTGCAAACAATTCATTTAAATAAAAGAAACAAGTGATCGGAAAAATTGGAAAATATAAAAAATCGAAAAAAAAAATGAAAAATGTGGTGGGAGTTGAGGGGGGTTGAGGTCGAAAAATAGGTTAAAAATGTGTTTAATATCTTGAAATCTAAACTATGTGTAAAATGTGTGTGACTCCCAGTCTGTGCACTCTGAGGATGCATTATCATTCAGTCACACTTGCAGGCAGCTGCTGCAGTATGAAGTGGACAGTGAACTGCCCTCATTATGATGCATAATTTATCAGTTCTGCACCTCAAACTTAAAATCAGTGCAGTCCAGGTATAAGGCAACACAATGCCTTAGCGTCTAAACAGACGTGCACAAAGCAGCATAGTGCAAAGAAAAAGTTCAGTCACTGGGGCAAGTTATAATTCAGATCTGAATAATAATGTGCCATATGTTCATGAAAAAATAAACAACTGCAAAAAAAAGTCTGCTTGTCCCAGTCAACAAGAATGAACGAAACAAAACAGACGTGACAAATGACTTTTCTTTTTAACCCACTGAGTGTGTGTAAATGGTGCCAGCAGAAAACAAAATGACTCACGGTGGAGCTAAGTGCTGCCATTTCTCCACGTCTGCTCTGGGCCTCGGCCAGCCAAACGGTAGACCACCTGACACTGAGCGAAGAGGAGCGTCCCGCCGGCCCCTCAGCTGTCTCATATGTGAATCCAAATGCTTTCTTTCTTCCCATGAGCCGTTGCATCCATTTGACACTCAAAGGAAAGCTCAACAAGAAAAAAAAAAAAAAAAAAAAAAAGAAGCTATCTCGAGACATGGGTGGTGCAAAGGCTTCCCAGCATGCTTTGAGTTTGTGTGTGTGTTTGTGTGCTGATGTGTGGAAGAGTTGACAGGTCTGACAGGGGCTTGATATTTTACTCATGGAAATGATGCCCTCACCCAGCCATCAGTGTCACACAGTCTCCCTGGGTGTCCATCACAGGCTTTGGAGAAATAAAAATAAGCCAAAAGGGGAAAAAACATGTTGTAAAAAGGATGTTTTTCATGTTTGGAGTGGCCGGCCAATTGGCCTGTCGGGGATGGGTGGGGGATTGGTGAGAGCTGACACACATGTGATTACCTATGCATTAGGGGAGATGATAAGGGCCTTACAGCTCAGGAAAGCTTCGGGGGAGCTGTGAAACATTAAGGCAATCGAGCATCGCATGCATAACAGTATGGGACTGTTTATCTGAAGCTTATGTATTCCAGCAATTCGTAAATAATGCACCGGCACAAGTGATGTATTGTGAGGCTTTCTGCACCACCTGCTCTCCTGAAATCTGAGAAATGATTTTTTAACAGCTGGCAAAGTTTGCTGTGGTTATTGCAACTGAAAAAATCCAGCAGCAGCCATTTTCATTTCAATTTAAAGTTGCTAATTTTTAGATGAACAATGGATCAGAGGAGAACACTGATGTGAAAGGAGTTGCTCATAGCGATGAACCCACAGAGAATTATCTCCAACTCTGCACTTTCCCTCAGTTCAACGGAACTTCTAACACTTTTCAACTCATTGTTTTGCTCTCATGAACCACAGCTTAACCAGTTAGCTGACTCACAGCTCTCAACAACCTCGTCAACAGTAGTGGATGATGTATGCCCAGCACCAGACATCAGACAACAGTTACCAGCTTTGAACTTGGTGGAGAATTTAGCGGCCAGAGGGTCGAATATTTTTGTCAGGAGTTGGTGGAGACCAAACCAGAGACAGAAGAAGAGTGAGTGTTAGATTTACATTCAACAGTGCTTCAAATATAAACCTACATCATCATCACCGTCAGTGTTTCTAAACTATGATTGGTTCACAAAACTCCATGACATGCCATTTTTCCTGCTAAGCCCCACCCACATTAACCAAGTGTGAAAGTGAGGATAAAAACAGAAATCCAAAAAAAACGTAACGTGCCTAAATCTGGCATGGCGTTAAGTTTCAATTAAGTGGTTACCAAGTTCATTCTTCTTCAATACCTTTGACCACAAATTCATCCTGTCAGGTAGTTACTCATTTCGAGGCTGTGTGGTGCTCTGAATAAGCTCCATAAATCACACTGTTAGCTCCTGGTATTAGGTTACAGATGGTTCACTCAATTGAAGGTTACAAAATGTTTGATGAAAATTTGACTCAGTTGATGTCATTGGAGGGGAGAAGATGGCTGCAGTGCAAAGTCTGCCTTCTGATTATGAACTATTCGCCCTCTGGCTTGAAAGTTGGCTGTAAGAAGTTTGTTCACAGCAGCTGTGGTGAAAGTGGATTCATGTCAGTTACAATGGACGCCACCATAAACAAATGACACGATTCCACAGCAAAAAAAAGGACAAAACTGTGAAAATAATTCACGCAACTCCCTCAGCATAATCTTTTCCACATGTATGTAATATGCTAGTTTTGTCAAAATAAGGCTAAGTGTGCTGAGCTTCTGAGCTTTGAGGACATGAAGCAGTAATTTGATTGAATTTGCAGTAAATACTAATAACTGATCGACGTGTGCGTGCAGTTTTCATTTCATAATGTTCAATGCCAAGATTTTTCAGTTATTGTGTTGTGTAGTATATGGACATAGTAACTACTGCATGGTTATGGGTAGGTGAAGATATCAATATGGCAACTAAATCTCTGGTTATGGTTAGGCGGTGGTCATCATAACCGTTCTTTAAAAGTCAACACTGCAGCTCTGGGACTGAAGTCCAACTGTTCTCCTGCATGACGCTCAGATGCACTGCACACCTCTGTGGCACACAACCTGCATCTTTTTATCACTCTGCAATGCACTTTGTCTTCCATATGAGATCGTACTTGACAAATGAACTTGAACCGAGTAGAAAGTTGATGTTGGATCGGAAAGTAAATGGTGACCTGCGGAATTGGCCAGTATGAGAGATGACAAACACTGGGCTGATTTGTCCAGGTGCCAAGTTTATCAAAGTTGTGTGACTTACCCAAATCTAACTGTTGTTATTTCTGTATGAAAATGGTATCTGTAATCACTGCGCCTTCCACACAGCTCTGTGAGAGGAGCTACTGGAGGAATGTAATGCTTGTATTATTTTTTTGGCCACAATAAATAATCAGCATTTGGGAGCTTTTTACACAAAGGCCTCTTTCTATGAGCTAAATTAACACTAAATGTGAAAATAATCTCAGTAACAATAGACAAATACACCATTAATCACCTATTTTTCGTAAATCTCCTTATGCACTTTAATGTCTTTTGTCACAAATCATGTACATTCTCATGGCAACATATCACTGAAGAATAAAAAAAAAAGTCATGCATTAGCTTCATAATGGAAAAAAGGATTAAGTGTTGTATAAAAAAACCCCTAAGGTCTGGTTTCCAACAGATATATGATAGCTCTCACTGGGATTTTTCTATCCACTTAACCAAAGCTTTTCAACAAGCAGAGTTATCAATAATAGTCCAGATATCATACTCATACACAGTTGGATTGTGAACATGGTGGGAGAGGGTCATTTAAAGGGAGCATTAATCAAATGAAGGTTGACTTACGCCTGATGGCCATTTCCAAATACCTCATTAAGATTCCTCAGTCTTTAGGACATTTTGACTTGCTCACATATGTTTTAGGAATCAGCTTCCAGGGCGACTTGTGAGGCTGACTTTCCCTTCAAATGGCAGTTTTTAAAAGCGGATTGTCTCCAAATGAGCAAACAGGCAGAACAGGCTGCGAGTGTTCATGCACTCTATGAAATGCAAGGAAAAAGCTCTAAGGCTTCATGCCTCGATGTAGCAGCTTGGGACTCAGTTCGCCAAGTCTGGGATATTTTTGACACTTACATAACTGAGTCGGGAGAGAAAGCGCCTTGGGCTGTAGCATTACAGGCAAAAGATATTTCCCGACCAATGAATGTCCATTAGTCAGGTCATCTTTGGATCCTGCTCAGAAAAAATACTTAAGTTTGAGTCGCTCTCAATGCTCCGACCCCTCACTCTTCACCATATGCTGAGAGAGTCTTGCCTTGCTCTGCACTCACTCAAATGAAAAGTACCATTGTTGGGAATTAATGTTCAAAAAAGACAGGGGGATGGAAAAAAAAGTATATACAGGGAGGAGGTGGGTGGGGGGGGGTTGATTTTTACAAACTGCAGGCCTCCAGAACTAAAAGTTGGGAGAAATACCCTTGATAGTTCATTTTATGAGGGGTTTGAAGTCCTTGTCTTGTAATAATATATAATGCCTGCCTGGGTCATCTGCAGTGAAGCGGCGGCCGTGACCTGGGGCAATTACAGACAGGCATCAGTGAAGCCTCCCTTTAAGTCCCGCCGCGTCGAATTCTCCTGACAGTGCATATTATTCTGCTGTCAGGGCACAGCCACTACATGCATTTATTGGGGCCAAAAGCCTGCAACTTGCTCATGTTTGGCTCTTTTGGAAACTGCAGAACATTATAAATCTAATGGGGAGAAACACCTCGGCTTTAAAAAAGGGGGCATATGTCACAAACCGCTCTTGCAATACTTGACTTTTAAAATCAGAGCTACAGTTCCAGGGAGATGGAAGGGGTGGCTGGAAATCTGACAAACATATCGGGTTGTTTTTACTTGCAGGCATGTTTCTCGTTTGCGTTGCAATTTGTTAATTCAGCTAACACTCTCATAAAGCATAGCTCTTTCACTGTGAAGGTGTTTGCCAAGTAGATGGTGAGTATTTGGATTGGAACTCTCAAATAAGTGCTGGTTATGTTTTTTTTTTCTTTCTTTCTTGCCATTACACCTACTTATTTTCTGGTGAGAGCATGTTTAGCTTGTGATAAAGGTTCAAATCCACACACAGCTGTCTATATCTGTGTGGCCAGCCTGCACAATTTACACCATCCCTGTCAAGCCACCCAGCAAGCATGACAGAAGACACGATCAACTCATTCTGACAGTAAACGTATGATCCCTGTTTTCAATCCTAATCCTCGGAGATTTATTGGTGCCTTCCCCTGTGTTCATCCTGTTTTTTTACTCCCTCAGTCTCCTGTTCACCCTCACACAGAAACTTCTAAAGGTTTTACAGGGTTCAGCAGCCATTTATTAGCTCCAGCTGCCTGACTCCATATACTTTTATGGGATAGTAAGGATCTTCATCCTCAGGTCACGATGTTACAGCTGCAATGGAGCGCCATTGGCCTGGGTTATGTAATAATACCTGCTGGAATCCCTTTTTCCGAGGTAGAATCCAATGCAGGGAGGACAATGCTGAGCAGCTTGTCAGTTCCATCTGTAGAGACAATGTACTGTGGTTTCATGGCATTACCTACACTGTGTGACAGAACTCCATTTGAAAAATGAAAAACTTGCTCTCTCTCTGCTTCAACAATATCCAGAATAGTTGAAAAACAGCTGAGCTTCTTCAGTCTCAATATTTAGTCAATTGCACTTTCATAATTAAAGCTACAGGAGTAATATATAATTTTATCATTTTTGTGCACTTTTGTGTTTGTTTTGTACCTGGTGTTTCTTGTGTTGATCATTGTGCAGCTCTGGAGCTACTTTATTTTCAATATTTCATGCATACTCATCTCCTGCCTTTCCTTCAAAGCATGATAAAATGTTGATTGCATTGATTAGTTTTTTTTTTAAATAGAATCAACTCGGGAAGGCTAGTTGTAATACTATGAAGCAGCCCTGCTGGCATTGCATACGTGGTTGCAAGCAATCATGTGATGAAAGGCTAAGATCATATCATCAGGTTAAGAATAGGCAGGGAGGCTGATGGTCTCCAGCTCAGTAACCTTATGAATTACATCCATGTTGGGCAATTCCACCCCTCGTCATTTATGTACAATTCCAGTATTCCATATTTCTGTTGCAAAGCAGGGGTGTGGAGGTCAGGGTGGTGGGTGAGTGTGTAGCGCTTCAGACGTGATTATCTATCACCTTTTTATTAAAAATAATACCAAACATTAACAGTTGCTTCACCTTAAAGGTGTCCAGTTGGTGTGTGCACGTGTGTCATCATGGATGTGTCGAGATGAAGAAAAAGGGAACCCATTCATAGAATAACTGCACCATAGCACAACTGCAGTAGAGGTCAAAAACTCTACAGGTTACCTTGAAGAGTTGGAGACAATACAAGACAACTGATGAGGACAAACAGCAGCAACACAGTATCAACAGATAACATGATATAAACCATAAGGAGAGCAAAAATAGGGGAGTATGTAGGTAGGGAGGGTAAGGGAAAGGTCATGGTTTGGTTAGATATTGAAAAGCATGTCATGCTTCAAGGAAAGACTGTATGCTGTTATCCCCCTTTGCACAATTTATTACATTAAGACTAGAGAGAAGCGCAAAATACACAGAATCAGTGCAGAGAGATCGGGAAGCTTTGTGATGCAGCCGGCAGGAGGCTATGACGGCTCAAGTTTCAACAGCGGCAGTCCTAGAGTTTTGCTGGTAGACAAGGTGGGACGGACAATGACTCAGAATAGGCAGCTGTTATGATAACTGATTTCAGAAAAACATTTTATAGGTAGGTAGCAGGTATGGGTGGCTATAAACATCATCTGAACTTTGATTTTGGTGACATATTTACAATAAATCTAACAATGTTTTGTCAAGCAAGCAAGTCAAAGAAAAAACAAATGCTTCAGCTGTAAACAGCAGTCATCGTGGTTCATGGTACTTCAGGCTTTAGGAGATCTTCTAAAGCTAATATTTGTTTGATCAGGAACAATATTAACTCGACAAGACCGCCTCATAAAGCTGGTTGCCCGCAAGTTCACCGTGCTCATGATTATGTGTTTATCAGTTTGTCCTGGTCCTTGTTCTGTGATGATTGTATATTTATGTGTGTACTTGTCTGTAATCTGGCGGTGGATTACATCACACCCCTGTGGTTTTTCAATTACTCGAGTGACAGGCCAGGCAGTGGTAATGACCTGTGAGAGCTCGGTTCTGCTTTCTGGCTACGCCGGCCCTCCGTAAACCAGTTTGACTTTGGGTGTCTGTCAGAGCCAGCCTGTATTTACACATAACTCAAACAAGTGGGGGTCTGCTCCCCGTGTGAGGTATTCTGGCTCTCGCTGACAAGACCAAGGTTGCCTATTTACTGTGCTGAGGTCTCTCTCAGCCTAGACATGCTAATACCAGAAGGCTATGCTGATGGAAAAGGATAATAAAGCAATTTCTTTGTCAACAGCCAGACGCGGATGATGTTGAGCTGTTGCATTTGGAAAGGAATGCAGATTTCTGAAGTACTATAGTTTTTTTTTCTGCAGGCCTCATCAATGCTTACACCCCAACCCCAGCGCCCTAGAAAATAATTCAGATGAAGTGGTCCCATTTTGAGCCTATCCATCCCCTCCCATCCCCATCCTACTGATTTGTAGGTAAATCATGGCTGTCAGTATAGTAGCAACCCTGATTAAAGTTCAGGGGTTTAATAGATCATTTTAAATAACCCCCAAATTACTCCCCTCTCCCCAGCCGATACACCTGGACCCCTGCCCTGGGTGCATGGCAGTTTTCAGCCGTCGCGGGGCGAGCCAAGTCCAGCCTCGTGGTTCCTGCCTATTCCCCCAGGATGGTGCGCTGCAGGCCTAGACCAACATTCTCAGCTGTGTTCAATCTGCTCTGAGACAAGCTGGCTATGAGAAAATGCAAAGGAAAAAGGCACTTGTGCGCACATGCACACACACACACACCCACACAGCACACACACACATACAGGAGGAGAGACATGGAAAATCCTGGACAGTTAGCGCGCTTTGTTCACTTGGTTCAGCTGGAATCTGTCCAGAAACACCCTGACACACACACACACACACACACACACACACACACACACACACACACACACACGCGCACAGACACACACAAACACCAGCTCTCTGCTCCCCGGGCAACTGGAGTCAAATCCAATTAATCGTGTTTAACCATTCTAATCACACTTTAGCACATTAATCCTATTTTCAGTCCAAAACACATCTGAGGCGACCGGCCTGCGGCCCGCTGATTTTTTTTTTATTTTTTATTTTTTACTGCACCGCAAATCAGATGAAACCCAGAGCCGGCTGCAGGCCCCTGCTTCAGCCTGCACTCTCACTGAACTTGGGCTTTCAATCACTTTTTTTTCCCCTCCTCAACTCATAGGTAGAATTTATAGCATGATGCTGATGCCTTCACTCAAGATATGTCCCTGCAGAATTTAACAATTACGACGGGTGAGGTAATAAGTTAAAGGCTCCGTATGAGGAAGTGCAGTTTTTTTGCTTGATTATGTTGTATTATTGTGTATCGTGTGGATACAGTCACAGTATCTTATCAGTTTGACATCCTAAGTCACCAAGACAGCCAGATAATTTGAGCCCAATCCATCTGCTATTGGAGCACCCCTGGAGGCAGGTCATGATACTGAATCTACACTCTCATTTAATGCTCTTGGAATCCATCTGAGCTGTATAATTTCACCATGGATCATCTGGAGGCTAACAGTTATCAAGAAGAGGGAGGTTGTTGTTCTGTGAAATTACGTCTTTGGGGCCCTAAAAGAAAAAAAAAGAAGGGGGATAGGGTTGTGCCTCTTTTTGTGTGTTTGGAGACTTTCACATTGGCAACAGTGGAGGTGTTTAGCGCCCCCCGAAGTTCCTCCTGGAAAGCCTGAGAAAAATCACAGATCTAACCTCTCCTGGAGCTCTTAAAACCCTACAGCCAGGGGTCCTGTAAAAGGTGCTGGTGCATTGATAATTGAGCCCTGCAAAGCAAACAAAGCGTCAGAAATGGCGTTTTAATGGGCACTTTTCAGGGGCTCGCAGCAGCGCCGGTAGAATGCGAGAGACATTAAGCTAATTGAGTTTTAGAGTCGATGTAAAACTGGCAAAGAGTGATATTCAAAATTATGAAAATAAACAAAAGGGCTACTCATAGGAAAACAAATGGCTTGGAAGCTGAGTAAACTGAGTGACATCACTCAGCTGAGTCCCAACTCAGCGTGTGGGTAGAATGATGTAATGGGAGCTGGAGCTGCTTGCCTGCCACTGACTTCTCTATCCCTGCAGCCGCTCGAAGTCCCCTCCCTCCTTTTACACCACAGCCGTGCCTGGGGGGACATGTTTTAATTAATCATAGGTTCATTAGTGCAGAGAGGCGAGCTTTTAACTGCGACTATTAGACACAGGAAAAAACACTTGTGAGGGCATGACAAGTTCCCCTCTTAATGTGGCTGCTCAGCATAATGGTGAGACAACAGACATTAATCCACGCGGAAGTGGGAGGGCAGAGAGCTGCGAGGGCTCGACATAATCTCTGGTTAGTTGCAAACACACTGGAGTTAAACTCAGAGTCAACAGCATCCGTCCTCTGCCTGTCTGAGGTTAAACTGAGCTTGACAGAAACAGCTGGATTGTAGGCTGTCAAAATAATAAAAAATATAGTTGGCCGTTACTTCCCGTGTGCATGAAAGGTTTACTTCATTCCAGTGTATGATTAATCAGTATGTTAAGGAATGTTTTTTATTTTATATCATATTCACAGCTATGACTTCTGTGAAAACAAACTGCACAAGAAAACCAAAATGAACAAGTCCCCTATTTGTCACTGCCCTCCAGAATGTTTATAAAACATTTTATTCATTGAATACCAGGAGGGCTTAATATGCCCATGTCTTCCATAACCATAACAAATCAAAAATTTGGGTTTTGAAACACACACACACACACACACACACACACACACACACACACACACGCACACACACACACACACACACACACACACACACACATACTTGGTTAGAGTTAGGGAACGGTCATTCTTTGGGTTAGAATAACTAAGGTTAGGGAAAAAAGAAAGACTCTAACACTGACTGTCAGTAGGAACCAAACTGTCTTATTCCCACTACCTTCATTTTATGTGGACATGACTGACATATAGTCGTACTTACACAATAGTCAGTTTGTGATACAACATCATATATACATATAAATCTTAAATTAAGGCTGAATATTCCATATTTTTCTAAGTGTGATCATGTAAATATGACAGGACACACTTTCACTTTGTTTCACGCAATTGATTTGGTAAAACAATTAGCAAATCAGATATGCATGGAACCAATAAGTGAAAAAAGTCCTACATTGAAATAATCCCTGAAACAGTTTTGTTGTATGACTATCAACTCAAATCTTAAATGTTAAATTAATCTTAATATTCTACAGGGGTTTAAGTAAACAGTTTGCTGAACGCTGCTGGTGATAGGGATGGTGTGAGGCCACCACAGCAGGAACATCACAGAACATAGCAGCAGGATGTGATTATAGCATTTAAACACATTTAATGCAAGTAAGAATATGGAGCCAAGAGTCAACCTGACATTTTTAAATAATACCAAATGAGTCAGTCAGGCTAATTAGTTCAAAACAAAAAGGTGACATATTGTCATGAAAACTTTGAAACACTGCATGTCCACATAAAATCAAACCATTTTGTTTCTTCACATAGTGATTTTATATGATTTGCATCTATCAGTTTAAGTAATGAAGACAAAGGTCCAGAGATATTTTACAATAAACACAGCAAATCAGTTCTTTTCAAAAAAATGTATTTATTTACCTTAATCCTGAAGTATGGAAAGTCACTTCTCTTTTAACCCAAACTGATCCTGAAAACACTTCACATCACTAACCTTTGCTTCATTCATTCTAAATGTTGGGTTTCATTTCATCAGTCGATTAATGAGATCGTCTAAGGTAGAACATTTTCAGTGCTTTATTTATTTAAGTTGTGTTTTACTCCGGCAGCCTCGGTGCAGTCGACTGGCTGCACATTAGCACAAAAGAGCCAAATCTCACCTACCAATAACACTATTGTTTACTTCCAGCAGGAAGTGTTTTTCCATTTCTTTCAACATATTTCCGCCAAACTTTCTGATTAATCTGAATGTTCCTTTACTTCTGTCCAGGAACTGCAGATGAGGATGAATTACTTTTCCAAACACTATGGCAACATATACCAGTCAATTTAATGCTGTCCTGACCAGTGCTGTGAGACACCGATGTGCCCTGCACTCACTGCTTGTTATGGGCTGCTTCAGCTGTGGACTGGACTGTTCCTGGGTCAATGTTTTGGGAAGATCCCCGGCAGCATGGTCAGAGACTGCTGGTGACCCTTTTCTTCACTTGAGCTTGGGCTAATGACATAATGCCCTCTGGAGTGGCGCTGGTGCACGTGCTGAAACACACAGAAGCTCTGTGGGACTGGAACCTGGCCTCCTGGAAAAGACTCCTGCTCAGACGTCTTCCCAATGCCAAGCTGCACCGAGAGACATTCAAATAGAAACAGATCTGGTTACCTTGATTTGGTCACTGAAGGGTCAGCAAGAGTCACAGTGGGAAAGAAAAGCAAGCACTCACCACTTGTGGTTTTCTTGACCGAGACTGTAGAGACAATCAGGGCGGGCACGGGCTTTTTTGGAGGCCTAAGCAGTCGGCCCTCCTTCCCTGCCAGACCATCTAAAACTTTGCCGGTCTTTGAAATTATCAAAAGTCCTCGTGAAAGTTACCACAAAGTTGCATTGGAAATGTATTGTACAATAAACATGGCATTTAAGAAGATTCTTTAATGTCACATGCAATCATACGTCTTACAGTAAGTGAAATTTGTTCTCTGCATTTAAGCAATCCCTGAGGAGCAGTGGGCAGCCACCAATTAAAATAGCCAACCCCTTTAAAATGACACAATGGATGAAAGAAGAAAAAAATGTTTTTCTCAAAAATGAAAACTTGAATTTCCAAGCAATAAACCACACACTTGGTCTGGTACGAACAGTGGCTGATGGTGGCTGATGCTGGCACACACAGAGGGATATTCCTGTGACATCGAGGAATGAGTTTGCAGATGTTACGACTCTCCTCCGCTTGTCCTGTTGTTGCACCACCTTTTAGCATGTTACACATGAACATCTGAGCAAAGAAGAATCTCTGAAAATGAGTTTACAAGAATTCCAGTGTCATTATTCTATAATTGCCACTTGTTGAGAGAGGCTGCTATTCGGCAAAAGTTTACTTAAATGTTTTATTTTTTTTTTCCTGAAAACATTTTTAAAAGTAACATTGCAAAATTAAAATATGGAGACAAACTATCAGGCATATTTACACTCAGAAAAATAAAAACCTACATTTACTTCTTTGGGGCCCCCTGGTGACCATCAGCGCAGAGACCCTCTTTTATTTAGGCTATATTTAGGCTGTAATTTTTCAAGCCACATGTATAATTGAAAAGTGTGCAGTTGCAATCTAGAAAAATATTAAATAATCACATTTAAATATGCAGCATAATTATTCACATTGAAAATTTGGTTACAATTTAAAACAATTCTTGACGTTTGATATCTCAGTTTCCTTTTATGTTGGTTTTCTTCAGTCATTCTCTTGACCAATATGAAAATCAATTAAAACTGAACAGTTTTTTGGAGACTCAGAGTCTCAAAGCAGTGGATTATAAGATGCAAGTTTTGCTGCTGTTTCTGCCTGAAAACAGCGACCAATCACACAACTGTCTCTGTCCTGTTTGTCTTGATGGACAGACAGTGACTTTGTGATAAAAAAGCAGTATTATGAGATAAATGAGTCATTGGGGAAGACACCTTTGTAAGATAAAAACTGACTTTGGAAAAGGCACATTTTGAAATAAAATCTGCTGGAATAAAATTAAAAAAATATTTGTAAATAGTGAAATTGTGAAAAGAGGCAGGATGGAAATTTGAGGTGTATACATTTATTGGATTATTTCACAATCTTAGTTATTTATTTTGCAGTGTGTTCTTTATTTAATTTTGACCACTTCTGTTCTCCATACTCTTCATTGCAATGTCTTACTTTTTACTGCATACCACAACTATGGC
Organism: Chaetodon trifasciatus; assembly: GCA_037975065.1. NCBI lineage: Eukaryota > Metazoa > Chordata > Actinopteri > Chaetodontiformes > Chaetodontidae > Chaetodon > Chaetodon trifasciatus. The sequence goes on from JBBMOE010000044.1 coordinate 3,475,769, forward strand.
AGTCGAGTGACAGTCAATGGAGAACAGCACATTGTCACTGATTGGGCCTCAGTGGAAGTGTAGATCAGTGTCACTCAGTCTTATAGGCTCAGAGAGATTCATCCAAAACATTACTGACAGCTTAGATGTCACTCGGTCATTTAAATGGATGATGTAAAATGCTCTGCACTTTCTCAAGTCTGACTCTGTGCGAGCTGAAAGAGGCTCGATTTTCTCACCCAGCAGCGGAACAGTGTAAAAAAAAGTTTTCTATTAACTTTACACATGGTCTGAGAATGACTCTTTGTTTCCTCTCTTTTCCACAGCCGCCACTTAAAGCTATGCAGAATAAATAAGCTGGCAACACAAGGAAACACTAGAGAGACAGAGTGTGTTCTCTGGAGTCGTGCCACCACTGGGTTGTCAATGTGAATGCAAGTAGGCTGCAAGTGTGAGCAATCACTGGAAATTATACGCTTTTAGAGGGATTTGATATAAAGGTATTAAGCCGGTCTGAGATGTTTGGCAGCCAAAAATCGATGGGAATTATATTCATGGACATGATGTGCACCACAACTGTGGCTTCTTGTCAATTCCACCGTATTGCATATTTTCCGACCGTGAGTGTATGAAGTGGATCCCAGCAGATTGGTGTAATAGGATAAATGCGGCTATGGAGTGGGCTCGGGCTCGGCGAGGGCACCACATGGTAGGTTGGATGGAAACTCTACTCTTCAGCTTGTATCCCTTTCCCAGTGCCGCTGCTTGGCTTTTAGCGTCATTGGAAACTTCAGAAAGCCTCTAACAGGCTGCTGAAGGGAGGATGGTTAGGATGAGTCAGGCCCATATCCATTTAGACTTCACTTTTCTTCCTCGTTTTCACCAACCTTTCTGAGACTTCAACGGCAAAAGCCCTCTACGATGGGGGTGGACGGCGAGTTAAGAATGATGTCTGCATTTAGCATGCAGTACGCTATGGTTCAGTCTACCATCAACTCCCAGTGTGGCCAATTGCAGTCGGCATGCAGCCATGCAATCAGGTCCAAATTTCAAGCTCAGTTTAGCTCAGCGTTCGGCGTGGTTTCTCCGAGCACGCAATTCCAGGGTGTTGTGCCAGTGCGCTCCTGGTTATCAGGTTGTGAAACGGCTGAGACGGAACTGATGAGATCCACTAGGGTGTCTATGTGTGCGAGATCACTGCACAGCTGGAGAGGTGATCTGCTTTGCTGCCTCAAGTTTGATTGTAAGTGGTCGAACCTGACACTGAAACCCAATAGGCCTTCATACCCCAGTGTTTCCTCCAACCGCTGAGGAAGATGCTTTGGAAACTCGAGCTCTCTGCAGTCTGTTCAGCTCAACTTAGGTTCCTCTAGTTTCTACCTAGCTTGTCTTCACTTTGATTTTTTTTTTTTTTAAATGCACAAATAATGACCATTAACTTTGGATGGTACTGAAGAAAAGCCAAACCAATTTTTGTATCATTTCCTAAGAAAAGGGATCGCCCTGTTTTTTTCTTTTTTTGATGCTTGCGATGAATTGCTGCCACATTATCAGGCTTTAAACTTGTTTTGTGTGTGTTCATTGTAAATCCAAACATATCCATTAAAGTTGGTTACATTTTTTTGGTTAAGGCTAGATGAAAGCTACACTCCCCAATTTTCTTGTGCTTCCAGATTAGCTCCCCAGATCATAAATCTGGTGTGAAATATTTCAGTAGAATATTTTGAAAGGTTTTCTTTAATAGCTTTCTTACTTTAATGTAAAACCCCACCCTGACTGAGGTCACAGTGTCTTCCTAAATATAAAGGGTAACCTCTTACCACCCATGTTTCTTCCCACAGGATACTAGCACCATGTACACATTATGGGTGCACCTTTGGCTGTACTAGCAGACTGAAACAGTGATAATATCCATGTCCAAACACTCTCACATACTATATTCACTCACATTTATTTTACTCTTTGTCTCACTTTATGTACAGCCAGTCCAACTTGGTTGATTTAGGTGTTTAGGTGCACTTTTGACAATACACTGTCTACTAGATGAAGCCTTTTTCTTGTTGGGAACCTGGGTCGCAGCGGTAAGGACACATCCTTAGTATAGATGGTACATGCTCTACAAGGTGAGCTATCAGGGCACTGATATATACAGGGTATACAACTTGGAAACAGTCAAAATATTAGTTTGACTGTCTCCAAGTTGTACTGATTTAATTTCCTGTACCAACTGTACAGTTGACTCTGGGGATGTGTTTCCTGTTTCATTAAAAGATGCGACCGGCGGGACTAGCAATGTTAAAATGCTCTAGCAAAGACACAAATCTACCTGAGCACTGCTGATTGAAGAGCTGAAAATGTTTAAGCTTGAACAAAAAAAAAAATGCATTAGTCTCAAGGCTGGAGAAAAATACCCGAAGGAACTATCACATACTAAACACAGTCAGTGAGTGCATTACTGGCTGGCTGCAGCTTACATCTGCACATTCAGTACATTAGCTGTTTGGGCACATAAGCACAAACCTCCCCAACAGTTCTTGCAGAAGCAGAACAAGACCCAGGACTGCACCAAATGCTGCCACAGTAAGGGGGATTCGGGAGAGAACACTTCTGTCTGTGTATACTGAAGATAATTATGTTGTTAATTGCATCCATGTTGATCTGGAAAGGGTTTATTTGTAGGTATTTTAGCTCTAATGCTTTGTCCACGCCTTAAGTGTCCTGCCAGACATTATACTGTATTTTCCCTTATGTGTTATTTATCACGTCAGTTTGTTCCATTCATCCATGTTCATCTGCTCAGTTTCTCTCTAGTTTGCATTCAGGTCTGTTAAACTATATTTTTCATTTTTGGGTAAATTAAATCCATGTTTCTGAAAGCCTCCGTCCTCATGCATCCCCACTAAAAATTATCCAGGAAGAATGCAATGCACAGCATATAACTAAAACCCTGCGAATATGGTGTCCCACTAACTTCAAAGCAGTCTGACAGTCTGGCATTATAATATATCCTTAAAAACTGCATATCCACATTCATTTCAAGGGTCTAACTAACACAAACAGTACAATTATATTAATTTAGGAGGATCAATTCTAATAGGAGGCAAGTGTTAAAGGGTAGAAAGAGTCTTTTTTTTGTATATAAATAAGTTAAAGAAGGGCTCAAAAGCAGTGCAACTACTTCACTTTAAATTATAGGGAGTCTCTGCATCTTACTCAAATGTTTTTCTTGGCCCCCTGTATCATCATCTGTGCGGAATGCTACTTTATAAGATGACTATCAAGTATTGAATTCCACAGTATCTACAAGTGCCACGATCACATTTCCTCTCTCTCTCAAAATAGAACATCTCTTTATTTAAAAAAAAAAAAAATCTTACAACTAAATAAAAATCTGCCGCAAGGAAAAATAACAGCGAATGGAGTAACTTGGACCACATGTAATGAATATGAAACAAATTAAGCATTATGGCAGGAGGTACGCCCCTTTAATTCTCTATCTCCAATACATCTCCTCTATCAATACAATCTAATCTAGCCAAGGCTGAGGCCAAGAGCAATATTCACTGCATGGAGAGGTGCATGTTTGTGCTGATGGTGTATTCATGAGGTACAGTGGACAAATGAATAGATTTTTTTATTCATCACTGGCATACTGTTATCAAATTCTTATGTTTGCTACGTGAAGCTGACATGACACGAAAGCTAAAATGCATTTGCGGAATTACAGACAGGCCGAGCCATTACTCAGTGTAACAGATAGCCTGCGCCTGATATGCACCTCCAGCTCTCATTTCTCATTCAGAGACTTGAGATTTCCCAAACCTCATGTAGGGATAAGAAACTTTTATATTGCTTGTTTTGACATATGAGCGTGTTAAAATTGCCTGCCAATGCAAAGCCATTTGCTCTGTCAGAGGAAAACGTATTTACTGTTGTGGATCCAGTGTGACTTTTCATCTCCAGGGGAGATGGAGAAGGAGAACAGGACTATTCCAGGTGCTATGGTAGTCTTTTACCTTCAAAAATGTGTACTTTTGTTATGTGTGTCAGCATAGTAGATGAAACATTTTGGAATCTTATCATTTTGCTCAAATAATCTGGCAGCACGTTCTTTTTAATAACAACATTTCATATTTCTAATGTGTACCACACACACAGTCTTTGGGCAGAAGGCATTGGCAGAGTAGAGTGATCAGTGTCAGCCATTATTAACATTAACTTGGCTCTGTTCAGTCATTAGTGTTTTTACTATTTGCAATGGCTGTATTTTCATTGAAAACATATAATGGTCTGATATGTAATCGATACCCTACTTTATATTTTTTTGTTGAGATGTGTACTTACATTAACCAAAATGTTTCCAACAGTTTTCAAACCACAACAAATGTGTCATTTTTTCAAGGTAAGGGTGCATTTCATTTGGCTACCTGTCAATAGCACCATATCCCCTTTACGCTACACATGAAACACTGCATGATACATCAGAGGAGCCTGATCTCACTCCAAACGCCTTAATTATGGCAGCTTGGTCATTGGCCCTGTGCTCCAAACAAAATATGATGGTTTCACACACTAACTTATTCTGTCTTTGCAAATAGTTAGAATAGCGTCAGTGTTAATTTACTTCCTAAACTAGTCTTGGATTAAATGTATTAGCTATCTGTTATGTTGATAAATCCAGTGACTAGACTGTTGGTGTGAGGAAATAACAAGCTCAGACATGCTGCGACTTCTCCACAGCACGTTATGAACTGTTGGTTGTATGTTCGTTAGTATACTGTTGCTATCAGTGCATTATCATTTTGCAGCATAGGCGAGATTAGGTATGAATGGCTAAAAGTGTTCATTCTGTGTACAATTTCTGCAAACAAAACTATCCCTGGTCAATATGTTTCTGAGATGGTCATGTATAGTTTTTACTGATCTCACCTGAATGCAGTGTCTTTTGCCTGACAGAGGCCAGCTCTACACAACCAGAGACAGCCACTGAACCTCGTTCATCCTCAACCCAGCGATCCAAACTCACCGGTCAACTGAATGAGCTGCACTGTATTTTTTTTTTTAATAGTTTTTCATTTATTAAGACGTTAAGAAAAAATACTTTTTCTTCTGTCTCGTCACTCTTTTCCTTTCTCCTGTGGCTGTCCATCTTACTGACTTAGTGACGTGTCTTGCCTGCTGCTGTGGGGGGACTCTGTACTGTCTGTATCCCCCTGCAACATATTCACATCAACAGAAGCACTTAGAAAAATACTGAGCTACATTTTGCAACGCAGTAATCGAGAGTCCTAATTTATTGATATAACATTACTCTAGTTTACTGCGACATGCTACTAAGACAAGTGGCTCGTGTCAGCCACATGTGTACAATTGACCACAGATAACAGTGCTGGGCTTCCTCATGACTGAATTTGTCACATAATGTTTGCTAGAGTATGAGTAGTTGATTCCTCCCATGTTAAGTTAGAAAGTTAACATTACGTTAGCTAATGTTTTTTGCAGCTATTATTATTATTAGAGTTAGGGTTAGGACATGAAATGACATAACGTAAGTAAATGCGACTGAACGTGAACGTGAGTCGCATCATAGATTTTCATCAGCAATGGTGGTTGTTTAACAACGAAGACAACCACTCCCATGCTTCCCTGCTACACCATGACATCATCAAACTACCCCCTCATGGTGGAAATTTAAAAAAATGTGTATTCTGTGGAAAGTCTGATCTAACCCTAATATGTATATCTGGTACCCACAAGGTATCAGCTTTAGATAATATATCAGATAAAAACACAAGACATGGATCTTATGTGACTTCAGGGGCTCTGGACACTCAAAATGTGCTCCACGGTTGAGGCTATCATTTCTGTAGCAAAGGAGCCATACTGCAATCTTATTGGTACCTATAATACAATGAAACTTCACTACAGTATAATGGTTGTTTTTTCTCTTATCTCTTGCAAAAGACAATCTTAAAATGGACAATTCCACAAAATGATTCGATTTTCATTGAGGAACGATAACAAGCTTAGCTGTATGAATGTTAATGTTTGTATTGACAATGTATTAGCTCTCCTCAGCCCTCTCCCTCCTCATCAAAGTCAGCGCTCTATAATTATTTTCATATGGACGAGGCTCTGAAAAAGCAGGTTTCGTCAGCCACTCTCATCTGTCACTGAAAGCAAGACAAATGGGGGAGTTGTTCATAAGCATGTACATTTTTGCACAGACTACACAAAGCCCATACATTAAGCCAGCTGGGTTCACTGCAAAGGCTAGAGCTGGTTTCCTGCAGCCTGAGATCAGATTCACCTCTTTGATTTTTTCATGTGTAACGCAGCCCGCCAGCTGCTGAAGCCAGTGTCAGAACGGCTTAATTCTCCTGCAGGGAAGTAATGATGAATTTAGTGGAACACTCTAAGTTACAGCTCAGTTAATGTGAACGCTTTACAGGACATGATGAAATGCCATATGTTTTTATTTAGGTGGAAATTATACAGACAGTCTCTGACACTGTTCATGATATTGATTTGACCTTGAACCAACAGTCAGATGTAGGTATTGACATAGATATTCAACATATTAGCGCAGATCAGCCCTGTCTGTCTCATTCCCAGAGCATCATATACCGCCACTTTGTCTCGCTCCTCACCCTCACGTACAGACACACAAGGTACCCTTGAGCATCTGGGACACAGCAAGCTTTCAACAAACTCCAATGTCAACTCGCCTGTAGCAATATTAGTTTTCATCCCAGCGACGCACTAAGCCTTCCAGCCAGAAAGCCTTTCTAACATGTGGTTAATGTAATACAGTAGCTACAGTTTGGTTAGGTTTAGCTATCGTAACCACTTCGTTAGGTTTAGGCAACGATACTAAACTTTTGGTGGCACAAACCCCGGTCTCCTGCGTGAAAGTCGCATGTTTGTTTGAATCTTCCATTCACCCCACCTTCCTCCATTTGTGGACTTTCTTGCTCTTCTGGCTACATCACCTTACTCTGAGCATCTAATACTGCTGTGGACGGGGTTCCAGTGGAGGCAGCTGAAAGCCCGACTGAGAGACATGACAAAGCGTTGGTGTTTGACCAGGCACCCGTCTCCTCGAAATTAAGCTGGTATATGACTAGTGTGCAGCAGCAATATATTTTAAGGGAATGCATAATTAACATAATCAGAAAATGCTGTTAATCAAAGTAAATCGCAAGTCGCAAAAATGTTGATACTGAATGTTTGTTTACTGACAACATATTTCATTTGTTTCCCTCCAAAATAGGCAATCTTGCAATGCACTATCCACTCATAGGGACTCTTCAACTGTTTTATGGTGATGTGTAGGCACTGGCAGCACTTGGTTAGGGAAAGATTATGGTCTATTTTAATATGGGAACTCAAGCTGACTTGACACATAAAATTTGTATAAACGTTTAACTGAAATCACGGCCTTTCCCTTTCCAAATCTAAACCAGTGTAAGTGTGTTGCCAAAACCTGACCACAGACAGGAGTCTGGATGCAAACCCTGGATTCTGGTGTCAAAGTCCTGCACTTTGTCTGTCAGCCATCCACCATGACAACTCCTGCGAGTACATAAAATCGAGTGTTTCATTCCCTCAAACAAACGGTGACTCTGACCATAATCCCAGATATCGAGATAATCAACTCGTTATCACAAGAAAACAAAAGGTTGTCTTCTCTTATTAAGTCTGTCAGGGGTGCCATGCCAGCATGCAAAGATACATCCTCACAACTGTAACAACTGATCTAGGCTGAAAATGTCAGATCGAGGAGTAGACAATTCATTATTGATCAGTGTATCAGAAGTTGAAGTATTTTGCTGTCATAACTTACATCATTAATCGTTATCAGCTCTCAGCTGCTGGGAAATAAAGCTTTCATGTCTTCAGATGATCCATTTTCATTTGAGTACACAAGACACTCCACTAAATTACCTACACCATAAATTTACTGATAAAAGTCCAGGGAGGCAGGTCTTTGTGGGTGATGTGGAGATGCTGTGGGGGTCAGAGGGATGGGCTCACTGCCAACCGGATGCCCTTAATAATGTCTTACCTCTGCCATAGTGACAGCCTTTGTTTGATCAGCTGCTGGTTAAAGCAGAGATTTTGTTTTCTTAAGATAAAGAGATCTTATCATGAGAAAACGAGCTTTGTTATCTCGAGGTAAAGAAATAATTTTCTTGTGATCTTGAAATAACGGCATTAATGAATCCAAGCGAGGCTGTTCTCAGCTTCTGTATAGACGAGTGAATTAGATTATATACAGATACAGAGAGGTCGGACGCATACAAACTGAGATACACACGTACATGTAAGCTTAAATAAAGACAGGCAGTTGATCAGATCTTTGATAAGACATAAATAATAGAGGCCGTGTATGACCATACATAGACAGATGTGTTTGATAAAGACATACCCACGATACTGTATATCTACCAGTCAGTCCAGTGTAATTCAGATGAGCCTTTCCTGGAAAAAGACAAAACGCAAAAGTGCTATGGCAGTAGACGCACTGTGCTGTCCTGTGTTTTCTGGGTCATAACTAGGATTTTAGAAATACAGGGGTCAGGGTTTAATTGCCCCCCCCCCCCAACCCCAGAATGCTGGAATTTGGATACTTTTCCTTTTTTAATTTATTCAGATGTTCTTTTATTTTGTGCATTCTTTTAAATATACTATTACTTCCTTTAAGGTTTTTAATTCATTTACATGTTTCTTTGTGTTTTCTTGGCCTAATAATGGTGGAATTTAGGAACTGTGAGTGTATATGTGTGTAACTGTTGACTGTGTTATATTCAGATGTAAATTGCCTTTGGGAAAAGAATAGAAAGGACATGACCTCAGTGTCCTCAGCGGCAGTCATGCGCATGTACTGATGATGAGGAGCCATTGTGAGATTGTAAAGGCATGAAGAGAGCCAGTGACAGAAAAACCTGAAGTCATTTTTGTGTGATTTTTGAATTTTATTTACTGACAATGTCATTCAAGATAAGAGCATTGGTGACAGAGTTGGAATCATATTTGTCTGAATCTTCCCTCCCTCATCCTCTCTTATTAGAGAAGAGGAAAGAGAAAGATTAATATACACAGATAATCGTGGGAAACGACAATACTGAGGATTTGTCAAAGTAGAAATGTGTGATAATCAAACTTATTGTCTCTTACTACCTAATATACTTATTATTATAAATGGGATGGTAAAATATTTCATTCAAAGACATTTTTATATCACTATAACCATTTTAAAGTATTGTAGCAACACCTAATGTGCAGCATCTTTAACAGTTTCTGGCCTGAAACTAATTTTCCCAGCAGACATTCTGACAGACGTTTCGACTGAGAAGGAAAAGCAGTGCTGTTAATAATAACATTAATGATGGCTTTGTTCTGTTTGACTGTGCCAGTAACAATAACAGCAATGCGGACCCTGAAACTGAAGCAGCTAAATGGATTTCAGCCATCATCAATTTTAACAGTGACACCTGAGCTTTTCTTGCTGTGACATGTCAAAATGGCTTCTGTCAAAAGACCTACTGTTGCCTACTGGGTAGAAAGGATGCCTGTCTGTGCCAATTGACAGTTAAAATGAAAAGTTGTGGTTCATTCTTTTAAGTTTTACTTGAAAAGTCAGGGAATTCATTGGGGAACGTAAACAAATATACAAAACCTGGCTGACAATCCAAATTAAAAATAGAATTTGCAGTGCAAACACTGTAGTTTGCCATTTATTTTTGCAACCAAAGAATTCTGTATAGCTGTCTTTTCATTTTCTCTAATGAAAGCACTGGTTCGTGTAAAGTGAACAGTGCAATACCTCAATTCAATGAGGTCATGTCCTCAGTACTGTTTCTGAAAATCTGGAAGAGAAGTTCTATATTTTGTCATTAAAGACAAATCACACACGGTTCTGAAGACTAATATTTTCTGGACTGAACGTCTTTGAATTTTGCATTTTTGTACAGAATTTGTATCAAATAAAAGATAAAAGTGGGATTCAGTATTTCTCCAACAAGCAGTGTGGAAACATGATGAAAAATGTAATGATAAATACAGTTTATACAAGTAGGAAAAAATATTTTTGACAGGCTTTTTTTTCCGGTTCCTTTTCCAAATGTTAGGGGGGCGCTTGGGGTTTCTAAAACCTCGGCTACAGCAATGACTGGAAACTGTTTTGGACAGCAAGGTCCTGGAACTCGAAATGCATCAAGTTTTAGATGTGTTGAAATGTAAACTGTGGATGAAAATCAAGTGAAATGAATCTCCTTTCCACCATGTGTCTGGGTATTAACTGTTAGCGATTAAATACGTGTTACCATTTACATTTCTTATCAAAGTTATCATAGTGTCAAGTTAGTGAAAATAAAAAAGTTGGCAATTATGTGGGTGTTCAGACTTCAGTGTCTGGATAAAATTATGGAAATAGAATATGTCCATACATGTGTGAGTTTTACATTCTGATAGACTCTAAGTCCATTCCCTTCCATTGTGATGCTTCGGTTACAGCCAGCCCTCACTGGTTCCTTTTCACATTGGATGTATAACATCCATTGAGGAAAAACTCCTGACATTTAATGTTTTGTGCTATCTTTACAAAAAAATACACATTAATCTCCAAATCAAGCAAATAGAAAACAGCAATATTTAAAAATGGCACATAAGCCTTGTCCCCAACCACATGCACCCCCCTTCCCTCCCATCCAGATCATTCCGTCCGTTCCTGCAGACTCAGACTAAATCCACACGGGGAGAGTGTTGGAGCAGAGAAGACATTGAGATCAGCGAGGTTTAGACTCTAACATGGCGGCGCTGGTCAGACCACCCGTAAGGATCAGATAAGTGTATGTGGCAAGCCTGGCCCGGATCAGCATGGCACTTGGAATTACACTGATGTTGAAGCGCTCCCCCTCTACCCTCCACAGCCATATAACCACACTGTTCCCTTGTAATAGATTTCAGCAGGTTTTTTGCTCTCCTCTGCGCTTGTTTATTATTGTTCCAAATGACAGAGTGCAGAGTTTAGGGTGGAGGAGTAGGGCTGATGGTGGAGGTGGTGCGTTTGAGTGTGTGCCTGCTTAGGAGTTTCTACACTTATGAGAACCAAATGTCATGTGAGGATCAAGAGAGGAGGAAAATCATCCAAGGTGACGATATGCTGGCTGACTCCTTCACAGGTACAGTGACACAAATGTGTGTGAGTGTGTGTGTGTGTGTGTGTGTGTGTGCGCGCGCGCCACTGAAAACCAGTCATTATTAAAATAGAATATGCCAACTGTCAGTCCACACTCAGAGCTGAGTTTTAGCATCACGGCTCAGGAGGTTTATGGGGTTTTAAAAGCCACATATCCTGAAGGTGCTCAGCCTGATGGGCAATTTGCTACTGAAGACAGCTAACCACCCCACGTTCAACACACACAGACACACACGAGTGATGAGAGTGGCTGAAAAGGGGGTCATCCTTGTTTATCACTCCATGCCCCCTCAGACCAGCCAACCAGAGCTCACATCCAGGAGCCGTTTGGTAACTCTGTTGTAGAAGCATCATATTCCTGATGACGATTCTTGTGTTTTCACTTTTCCCTCATTGTCTTTCTACTGCAACAACAGTTTATTGCATTCATTCTGTTCCATCTGACAGTAAAATAAGTAAGGGGCTGTTACAGAAATCCAAAGAAATGTGGAAGAATTAAGTATCCAAATTTATGGTGAGTACTGAGTACAATTTTAAGCTTATTGAACTTCAATATTTCCATTTGGTGTTTCTTTATAATTCAGTTCTATGGAAATCAATGGCTGCCAATGTTCAAATGAAATAATTCAACTGAAACTTTCCATTTCTTTGGGCATTTAGAATAAAAACATCAAATCCAGTTTTCATTTGAAAGTTTAAATATGCATGAGTGCTTCCAAAACGAAAATCAAATGAAAATTTAATTGACAAATTATTGTCAGTGTATTGGCATCATTGAAGCCTCATAACACCATAGCATGTCCTCATTTTAGATCATTTCAAATTAAAATGTTCATACTGAACTGAACATCATGAAAATAAAAAGAAATGTAATTTCCCATTTATTTTTACCAGAAAGTGCAGGCTGTACAAAGTGCAGGACAGCAGACACCAGAATCCAGACGGTGGTTTGGTTTAGCAACAAAATTAAATCAATTGGTTAAGGTCAGGGAAAAGCTGTGATTGCTGCCGTCAGTACATAACCATAAATAAGCTGAATAATGCTGTAGTCAGTATTAGTGGATAGTGTACTGCAAGGTTACCTATTTTGATGGAAGACAAGTGAAATAGGCTGTACATAAACAGATGTTCAGTATCACCTTTTTTTTGCAGCTTACCAGGTACATTAACTAATGAGATTTCCTGATTATGTTCATACAAAACGACTGACATTACGTTTCCTTCAAAACATATTTGCTGTAAATGTAATTTGTAGCAGACAGGGCTCATATTTTATGTTGTCAACATTAAAACAAGGGAGAACTCCAATAGATTTACAATTTTGATGTTAGTTTACTCATCATGAGGAATACTTAGCCTGTGAAACCAATTCCAAAATGCCGTCTGTGGTTCTGGAGGAGCTTTGTTAAGTCTGAGAAAACAACCTTGATGATGTCCTCAAGGTTATCACCTCTTCAAATGAAAAGCCTGTGTTACAAACTGGGGGAGGAACTTGAGAGACTGTGTAATTTACCAGGTGGGTGAGTGAGCGAAGGAGTTTGGCCAATACTAGGGACTGATTATCAGGATATCCCTGATCTTGACTGTTCTTCTTTTAAACTGTCTCTTTTACTCCCTCAACTTTATGGAAGTGAAATACTCAACAGCCACTCGGCCCCTTTAAGTTGTTCCCATTTTACAAGCTGCAACATGGTAATCACTGTTAAAAATCCAGGAAATATTACAGACACTCCGAAACGGGCCATTCTTCATAAGTACTTTTCCTTTTGACATTTATATACATGATTATACAACATCTGTACTTCTGCTTGTAATTCTTTCAATTTTGAATACAGGATTTTTACATGTAATAGAGTATTTTTTACAGTGTACTTTAGGGTCACCACTGAGAGAAATTACACTTGACCCAACTTGGTAAAGGTAAAGATAAAGGGAACACACACACAGAAAGATTATTTAAAGTTTAGTGCTTGGATTGAGGACATTACAGGATTCTATCTCAGTGGAAAGGGACTGTCATTTTGGCTCAACAGCAGCCACTGTGGCCACAACTGAATGTTACATGCTAAAACATGGTGTAACGGGGCAGAAGCATTGTCTTTCCAACATTAGCAATGGGAGATACTGGTTATTTACTGTAAGTAAGGAAGTAAGCCTGTAGCAGCAAAAGCCCAGGGTGCAGTAAAGTTTAAGCAAGGATGCATTTTATTTCTTATGAATTCATCTTCTCATTTGTATGTTTGTGTTCTTTCTTCTCTCAAAACTGATATAGTTACATTTCAGAATTGCATTGAATTGCAACCTGTAAACAAAAGATAAACAGTATCATCACTGTATTCAATTGCCATGGCTAACATGTTAGCTCATAGTTTCCTCTTTACTCATTCTGCAGACATAGAGCAACATGAGCATTCATTTGGAGGGTTGTTTGTGTCCACCTGATGAATGAAAGTCCAACATTCACTCTCCTTTTAGCTCTTGTTTGGTTCCCACCCACTCCTGACAGAAAAAAAATTGCTTGTTTGCAATGAAAAGCTCCACTTTCTTTCAGCTAACTTCCACTCTTGCTAGCTAAATGAAAGCAAGAAGACACTTTGTTACTTCAAGTGATCTCTTTAATTTAATTTTGGTTTGATTATTACCACTGTTGATTTGAAAAAAAAAAAAAAAAATCACTGGTGTAGCTTTAAACTTTGCTTGCTGTACATCTTCAAAGCATCCCCTAAGACTAGTGCTCCCAACACCCCCAAACACACAGACACACACACACACACACACACACACACACACACACACACACACACACACACACACACACACACACACACAGGCACAGCTGCAGGTCTAATGGCTTTAGCACTTTAAGACGTTTGTTCCTCAGCCTCTTCAATTGTCAGATTAATTACAGGGCTACTTATTAGTCCATTCTAATTGAGATGGGATTAGGCAACTCCATGGGCTCCAATTGGCTCTCAGCGTTTTTCAATGGACTCCACTGAGGAGGCTGCTGTTTGCATTTGTATTGACACTCCACCTATTCAGCACAGCTTCATTTGTGACAACACCTCATACTGACTGGATACACAAACGTAAATGTAAAGTGGTTGGAGCTGCGTTTCTTAATGATCCAAGAGGGAGGATTATGAAAAGTTGTATTTATCTGCAACTGCCTGTCACAGTAAAAAAGAAAAATGGTTGGCAAGGACTATGTCTTATTTATCCCAAACATTGTCCGAAACCAGTATAATTAAATAACTTTGAGTCTGTGGGGGAATCAAAGCGCAACCTGATACACAGACTTCAGCAACAATTGAATTTTCAAAATATCATTGCTCACCACCAGAAAGTGGCCTGAGTCTCCTTAGCAGCATGGGGAAACTTTATCCCAGAGTTCCCTCTCCTTTGCCTGGGCAGGACGCTTGAATTTCACTGCTGATTTAATAGAAATGAAACAGGATGGATTTGAGGATATTTCATTAATCTTCCTTCTCTTTCATTGCAGAGGAAATTAAGGCAAATAGAGTTCAAAACAGACTTTTTTTCCTCTTCCCTCCTTACATGGGCTAAAGTCTGCCAGGGACCGGCCTCTCCCTCTCCCTCTTTCTCTCTGGAAAGTTAAGACCCAATTAGCCGGCCAAATTCCTGGCTGATCCCTCTGACTGAGTGGATGTGTATTCTGCTGCAGGTGTAAACACAAGCACAGGGGTTAAACTACCAGGGATTTCACATCCAGACATTCCCTTTATAATACTGAAAACAAGGCATATAAAACATTCGAACAGTCAGCATTGGTTTTATTGACTAACATGGCTTTCCAGATGACAGCAGCAGGTAGGTCAAAGATCATTATATGGAGTAGTGGAAGAAGATCCTTCACTTGAAGAAAGTGGCAGTACCACTGTGTGTAAATACTCTGTTAAAGTAAGTAAGTCGTGCAAGTTTTACCGAAATAAAAGAACAAAGGTTTTATCTGCAACTTTGTCAATAGTAAAACTGTTCATTATGCAAAATGCCATAATGTTATATTATTGTGTATATTACATTATTGTTTTTTTTTTACAGCCCTGAGTCCAAAAAAGTTGGGATGCTGTGTAAAACAGAATGTTCACATTTGCTGATCCTTTATGACATTTACTCAATTAAAACAGCACAAAGACAATATATTTAAAATTTGACCTCATCATTGATTTTTGTAAATATCTGCTTATTCTGATTTTGATGCAGCTACATGTGTCAAACAAGTTGAGAAAGGAGCAGCTAAAGACTGGGAAAGTTGTGGAATGCTCCAAAAACATCTGTTTGGAACATTCCACAGGTAAACAGGTTGATTGGTAACAGGTGATAGGATCATGATTGGGTATGAAAGAAGCATCTTTGAAAACATAATGATAAAAAAAGAAAGTGTTGTTTTGAAAGACTTCTGGGCTCTGGACGCCCTTGAAAAAAGCAAAATATTTGCTTCAAATGTAATGTAGTAAAAGTATAAATCTGCCTGGAATGGACATGTGTAAGTAAAGTACAGGTACCTCAAACTCAGTGAAGTACTTGAGCTGATGTTACATGCCACCACTGGAGTTTCTTTTCCTCAGTTTCTTTTCCAAACACAGTTAAATGCTTCTTTGCTTTGTGTAGGTTTCCATGTATTTAAGACAAATGTTTATTGTCTCCCAGCTTACATGGAACTTCGTATTTCTGTTTGCTCATGCTGTTTTGCATTAAAGCATTTGATTGTGAGGGATGAGAAAATCATTTTCTATGAAGTCTGTGGTTTACATCTCTGTTGTTTCCTTTGTGTCTTCACAGAGAGAGAAACAAAAAAACAGCTTGTGTTTGGAACGTTTTGCTGTTTATTCCAACTTGTATTATCTGCATATCTCCCAGATTTTTCCCATAAATGCATATTAAAACAGTATTACATTAACCATAACATAACCCAGTGAATTGGTTCAAGGCTATCGCTAGAATGCCCTCATGCTTATTGAATTACCCAACCTGTGATAGACATCTGCAGCAGTTACGTGCCAATAACAACATACTGAGAGGGCTCTTATTGGAGAGCGTGCAGTTTAAGGCTGAGTAAAGGTTTTAAAGCATTACCAGGCATTGTTTATTGCAACAGATCTGCCTGCTGTGGTGAAATGTTCTCTTTCAGGCATTAAGTGTTGTAAATGGGGGAGACGTAGTGAGCAAATTCCATCCATCAGACACAGAGAGCACGGCTCACTAATAAGATCTGCTAAATCCCAAAACCAGTAAATAAATACCTGCACAGCACTGTATCTGCTGTGCGTTTTCTCTTCTTAAAACAACATTTGTCTGTGTGATTAAAATCCATTGGAGTTATTATTTGAATTACCCCAAAAACCAACTCAGTAATTGAATTTTACACAGATTCTTGCAGTAAAAGCCTCTCTCTTCCTCTCTGAGAGTGTGCTTGGAAAGGAAGGGGGGAAATATGGAAGTTGACCTTGTAAACTCCTGGGAGAGAGAGCACAGATCCAGAGAGCTGCAGGGCAAAGCTCTGACAGTTTTCAGCTGCGGGGGAATGCTAATATGTATTTCCAGGATTATTGAATTATGTATATGACAAACGTCTGAAGGAACGCTCAGCATTAGCTTCAGGTTTATGAGCAGAGCCTGGTCATCTCCATGCTCCAGTTACCCCTAATGATGGTAATTATTACATGGCTTAACTGTAATACTGGATTGACTCTCAGGCTCCTGAATAACTCCTCATGCTGGCACGCTACACCAACCCCCGACCCCCTCCTTTGCTGCCCAACAAAGGCCACGTTGAGGCTGGTGAACAAATGCACCTCGCCTCGCAAAGGGGTCCCTGGAGCGGGCTGGCAACCTGTGTGTGAGTGTTTTTGATGGGGGTTAATACTCATGCCATATAAAGATGGGATTAAGGCCCAGGTTTACACAACGAGGAAGAAAATTGAAAGTTTGGGGGGAAATATGCGGCTAATTCCATTCTGTCATCAGTGGATATTAAAGATTTTCAGCCGCTCTGTCAAATTATTTGTAAATCACAATGGCGGCACTGTTAAAACCAGCTTTAATTTCCAGGGGCAAGAAGTGACCAGGGAGTTTAAGTGGAGTATTGTCTCATATCAATCCCTCATAAGACCTCAAGGTTTTTAAAGGATTTACGTCATTTTGTTGAAAAGAATCGATTCATTTCCTCTTGCTTGGCTTCCATATTTTGAGAGTGATTGCCCTATTTTCTTCACTTATTTCTGTGTCTTGTGTATTTAGTATACAATAAATAGCTATGGAAAGAAAATGTCTTTACAAATATACCCAAATATGCATTGAAGCATCTTTTCCCCCTGCAGTGGGTTGACTGGGCTGTTTGGCACCTGTACTGGATTAATGGGGGACCTCTGCCAGTAGCTCGACAGAGTTAAGCTTTTAGATTGAGTTACACAGAGGGGTGGGACCCATGCAGGCCAGGTGCTGGCTAGGTAATACCTCCCAGATCTCAACAATCTGGTTCTGTTTCAGAGCTGCACTGTGCTCCCCATCCCCTGCTGCCCTGGGTCTTGGTGGTATGCCATCACACTTGGTATTTATAAAGCCTCTCAAGGTAGACGAGGCAGGCTGTGAAGCACTGTGGCCCCACGTTTTATAGTGGAGGGAAGAGTTAACAGAGTAGAGTAAGGACAGCAGACTCCAGCAGCCTGTTGCACCAGTTATGCTAAAGTTTAAATGTAGCTTAGTTTGTTTGGCTATAACTAACCAAAAATGGCTTGTTCCATACAAATGCACACACTCCCTGAGCAGGTGGAAGTCATCCCTTATTAACTGTCGCTTTGGTGGAACGGTTGAAAAGATGGAAAAGAGAAATGATAGAGTTGTGAAGTCTAAACAAAACATTAAAATAAATACGTGAAGAGGGATATGAGACACATTTTTTGTTGAAATTAATTATGAAAAGCAAAGTTATCATAGTTTTTCACCACTTGATGTTGCTATTACCAGTGTTGGAGAAGCAACTTTGAAAGCCTAGCTTTGCAAGCTACCATTACTCACTGGAAGAAACTGAACCACAGCAAATGAACCTTAGGGAGAAAAGTAGTTTGGTTAAGCTACGTAGAGAAAGTAGTTCAAATTTGTCAAAAATAAACAAATAAAAAAAGCCATAAATTGAATTGACAATGTACACGTGATATGAAATTATACAAAAGTCACAGTGAGTGAATAAAACACTGCATGTTATGAAGCGCTCTGGAGTCACAGCGAGGTGGTCTGGGTGGATGGTGGTCACTGACACCAGAATCCAGAGTTCACATCCAGACTGTGGTCAGGTTAAGACAGCAAAAGCACCTTGATTGAGGTCAGAGAAAGATGATTAGAAAATGATTATGAGCACTGTTGACTTTTTCTGTTTTAAATCAGAGCATGATAAGAATTCCTGTAGTCACTATGAATGGATAGTGCACTGCAAGATGAAATATGTTGTCAGTAAACATGCATTCAGTATCAACATCTTCTCATAACACTAAATGTAAATCAGTCAGCATTACAATTCCTTCAAAATGTATTTACTGTTGCTAATTAGTTGTATATAAATGTAATTTGTGGGAGACAGGGCTCGATAGTGTGCAATAGTCTTTTACTTTTCCTCAGCAGTCAATTTTATCTTTCTCTCCTGCATTATCTGAATGCTGCACCAATGAAACGTCAGTCTCTTAAGCAATGTTTTGACGACTGCTATTCCCTCAAGAATCAACATTAGGCCCTCCACTCCCATTTTTCCCAATTCCCAAACCTATCCACGCTCTGAATGAATATGTAATTGATGTAGTACAGAGTACTAAATACTTAGAAAGTTGGTTAGACAGCTGATTGTCTTACAAATGGGCTGAAATGGCTTTTTTATTTTATTTTTTCGTTTCTTACCTCCTTGAGCAAAACTTGAATCGGGCTTTAGGGATCAGGCTCAGAGTGCAATTCAGAATAATCACAGCAGTGGTTATGCTGGTTAAAAGTAAGCTGAATGTGAAGTTTAAGTCACCCCATCTCTGAATTAAAGTTTAGCTGTTGGTAAATGCTCAGCTCAGTCCTTTGCAAATGGACACAAGAGTTTTTCTGTTGACGGCGATGGAGGGTATAGAAAATGACTCATCTTTCTATACATGTATGATCGTAAGTGAAACCAAAAATACCAAGGAGGAAGAGTTTGGACAGGAAACAGTAGGGTTTATGGTAAATGTGGTTTATGGATATGAAAATTTGCACAAAATGTTGCCATATTTTGTACTCAGGCCAGGCAGACCTCAGCTGCTTTGACACTGCACTGAGAACAGATCCTACTGTAGATCAGTACTGTGTGATAGAACTGATTACCACCAGTCCTGGATACTGTCCACGTCTGGACCATATACCAGAGCTACTGGAAGCAGAAACACATGTTGAAATGCAGCTGCCTGAAAGCTGCTTTATGTCATCATGTCACCTCTCTCCTTCTCCATTTGCTCTTAGTATCTCTGATGGTCAGTCTTCCTACTCCTTTCTGAAGAAGGTCAGAACTTAACATTGAGAATGGTTTCATGGTTTATTTTGTACATTGTTGTAAATCACTTGAAAGAATGGAGCTCACTGAAAACAAGTAAGTTAAGTACAGCCAAGGCACTCTGACACTATGGCTGTTCTACACTTATACGGCTACAGGGCCTCAGGGTCTCAGGGCCTTGCTTGGTCCAGATGTCCCCTGGATTATGGTCCAGCCCAAACAGCCAAATCTTGGTCCAACAAAATGAAAAGGATTGGTGTCAGATGGTTCTGGATCAAACTGAACTGTGGTTTGATTTGTTTCTAGTGTTGAAACATTTTTTTTGGACATTTCAGACCAATTTCAGAAAGTTCTGGCATCAGAACCGGAAAAAGGAAAAATGAAGCAACAAGACAAAATGCGTCATTGTAGCACATCAGGAGAGGAGAGCATATGCATAATTGACCTTTGGTCCATGAACGTTGTCAAGAGTCAGTCACCTGTCTACAAACCAATCAATTGCACTATAGGGAGATGACACAGGACATAGATATGTGGTTAGTTAGTGTGTTCACATAATTGCAAAGTGAAAGCAAAACTAACAAGATCATTAGTTCAGACTCTGAGGTGAGAAAAGGCCCCCAGGCTCAGCTGTACTACAAAGGAATGCACATGCAGATGCTGGTTAAGGTTTTATTAGCCATGCTGCTCATGTCCGCTATGGATGTCACTGTCAGTCTATCAGTTGACTTAAATTTCTCAGAAACAGTCCGATGGATTGCCGTGAAATTTGATATAGTTCCCCAGAGGATGCTGATCCTCTGACTGTCCTCTGACACCATAAGGCTGACATTTGTCAGTGAAACATCTCAACAACTATTCATTGGATTACCATGAAATCCTCTTTAGACATTCATGTTTCCCTCAGGGTTAGGATGATGAATGTTTTGTCCAGTGTACAAAAAGGAGGCATAGGTACAATAACATCAATATCTATTAAAAAATGGGACAAAAATCCATCTTCCATCTGCTTTTATTGCAACTTCGTTCCAGACAGGTATATTTTTTTGGTGTGTGATACTTTTTTAATGTCTGGCTTTCCCACTTTAATGCACAAATTCAATATAAAAAAATATAGAATGTACAGAAGATGTTTACCCTGAAACATGTCAGATAGGATCATATCATGACTAGAACAGACTTATGGCGATAAAGCAAAGCATAATGAAGTGAAAATGTACACTGAGGAGTCAGAAGTGATGGCAGCTGGATGTAAATACTTACTGAATGCCTTTTTCACACACTGCCATGAGGATCCTGTGTCGATATGTAAAAGACATCTTAAAGAGCAGTGCAGTCTTGTGTTAAGACAGGGCTGAGTTTTAAATTCTAATGTGTTCAATCCATCCTGGCTGCGTCTGTGCCAGCTTGTTTTGATAGAATAATTCTAGGTTCCATTATGTTCCTGCCACAGCCTGCAGAGCTGATTTGAATTTCTTATAATTCCAAAGTGTGTTAAGTAGCACCTCTGCAAAAAGAGGGGGAGTCAGCGAGCATGTTTCAGCCCTTCTAATGTGTAAATGTGTTCCTGATTCCTGACATGACACATGGTCAGACAGCTCTGTGCATGTATGTGTGTGTGTGTGTGTGTGTGTGTGTGTGTGTTTCCTTGATCATGCCACATGACTGGCTGCCTGTAATCAGTAATTACCAGGATTGCTTGATGGATTCTGGTTATAATGAATGATTGATGACCCCCTGAAAGAAAGAGGCTGGGCCTTTTCTGTCCTCAGACAGCAGGACGTTCGCACTGAATTGAAACCATTTAAGTCGAAAATGACTGGACACAGGCAATGGCTCAATAGCAGGTACCACACTGCCATTTTGAAAATGGACATGTTTGCATTTGCCCCCTCTTTGAATAGCCTGTATATTCATGTGACTCCTGAAATCTGAACTCTCGCTGCTGCCAGCAGCTCAGGGCTGTTCTTAGGAAAATCAACCCAAATGGTAGACAGACTTAAATGCTTCTAAAGTGCATTTCATTGACAAAACCACAGGAAATAAGAGCACACAGATTTGTTTGTACTGTTTTCATCTGTGTAACCCACTCTCAGAAAGACAATTCAAACTTTGACATCCATATTATGTGGTAACGTCTGTGTGAACACTGATTTTTACACCTGAGCCCTGTTTCTGTTTTTTGTTATTTGTTATTTCTTATTTCTTATTGCTCAGTCTATCCTCTCGTGAACAATGAAAGCATCAGCACTGGCACATATCCGGCATATCACGATCATTCCCTCAACCTAACCAAGTTATTTTTGCACCTAAGCAAGCTTTAACCATTGAGTTGTCACATCATGAACCTGATTTATTTTCTGTAAGATAAACAGTGTTGTCCTGCTGATGGTTGTGTCAGATCAGAAAATGCTTCCATGTGTCCCTCTGGAGTGCATGGACCAATGAGGTGTCTGGAGGACATGGTGGAAATCTATTACAGCAACAGTCCAAAAAATATTCCAGATAATCAAATATCCTGTTTTCTTTCTCTGTCCTCCACCCAGTCCCATAAGAACAAGAGCAATGTGAAAGAATAAATTTGATCACAGCACCTGTCGGATTTGTTTTGATAGTATAAGTTTTTATTTGTAGACAAATGCAGCCTTCAGTGCCATCCTTAATTCTACCATTAGGAGTCGCCAAAGTCAGACATTTCAGAATCCTATACAGAGTGTCCTTACATGCTTTGTATCCTGCTTTGTCCTGTTATTTTTATGATACACCACATTGCTTATTCCGCAATTGTTATCTCTGATTTATACTCAAAATAGCTGAGAGAGACAAATGATGGTGTATATTTATGAGCGTCTTAATGTGGCACTGTGCTTACTTTCTCAATGTGCAGCGCTGTTAACTGTTTCAGCGTACTTTTTTGATTTACGCTGAAAAAATGGCTTTGATGATTTTGCCTCATGCAGCTTTAAAGGAAGACCAAGGAAAAGTGAATTATAGTATGTCTTAAGAAGCTCTGTGTCTCATAGAAGAAACATGAATTGTCAGGACGTGTCGTTCATCACTGCCACTTGTTTTCCAGTAGGCAGAGGCATTCATGTGCAGGGATTATTACGTTTACAACTTACTTGAACCTCATGTGTGAAGTACATGACTGCTGAACAAAAACTACATTTTATGATTCGCGTCCTTTGATATGTGAGGCAGATATAAAATTTGCGGTCGAGCCACAGGCACTTTGTGGTTTTGTTTGGGAACCAGACGGTTCTATGGTTCTCAAACAAAGGGAGTGGGGGGGGGGGGGGGGGGCTCCTTGAACTGTAGCAAATGGTTCTGGGCAACACATGGGTTTCATCGTGGACATTGAATGCAGCCCTGGCCTGATTCTGCAAAAGCAACCAGTGTAGAATGCTGCAGCCTCTACATGACAGATCTGACATGAACAATAAATCCAGATGTCTGTTGTGGTGTTCTGTGCGTGTGTGTGTGTGTGTGTTTAAAGTGATTGTAGGGAGTACATTTAAGGTTAAGGTTAGAATTAGGTTTAGGTTAGGGTTAAGATAAAGGTTAGAGGCTAGGGAATGCATAATGTCAATGATGGTCCTTGCCAGTGCAGAAAGTGTGTATGTCTGTGTGTGTGTGTTTGTGTGTGTGAGAGGGAGAGACATGATAGATGGGATTGAAAGAGGTCTGTTAATTGAGCTCTCTGTTTCAAATACACAAGAAGTAAATACACACACAGGCCTGTCTGACACCGCACCAGTCTGCATATGTAACTGTGCATGTGTCTGGCACGCACACACATACACACACACACACAAATTCACACACTCTTACACGACCTCAGTTACACATGCACAAAGATTTTACATTCATGCATTTTTCCTGTGAATACCATCTGTAATTGGCACAATGTTCCTTCAGCAGTAACAGGAATAAATATTAATAGTAACAGTGAAAGTAATGAACTGATTTATTTGAAATGATAATAAAGACTGACACATATAACAACACCCAGAGTTACTGGAGTTACAAACTGGTTCTTGTTGTCATTGCTGTTAATCTGCAAGAGGGCATTCAGACCTGAAGTGTGCACTGGTGGATCATTTCTCCGTCTATAATCCTGCCTGGTTTAATCAGAGTTTGTGGCTGTTACCCCACAGTACACCCCCTCTTTTACCAGATGCACTAAATCACATCTATGAAGGTCCAACACACAACCCACCCTCATCCACACAAAAACACACACATTTCCACACAGTGCACACCTCCCTCCACTGGACTTGACAGTTTCCATCATGCAGCAGTGATGAGGAGATCAGCTGGTTGATCAGGCCCGGCAGTGCACAGGGGCTGCCTCTGTGTGCTGAGCTGAGAAACTGGACGATGTCAGGTGAGAGGAAATGCACCAGTCAGTCTGCATGTTTTTGCCACTTTTGAGATTACCTGCATGTACAAAGAGACCAGCTTCATTGGATTATTGAGCACAGATAGAGTGATCTCTTTGAAAATGTATTCATTATTCTATGGGGATCTCAGGGTTGGTATGTTTTTATTTTCGAAAGATATGCAGCAGTTCAAATGGATAAAAAAAGTTCACCAAGGAAAATATTTATTGTTTATTGTGCTAAGAAACAGAGCTCACAGAAACTTGAAAAAAAGTTAAAACTGGTGAATTATAACAGCCAAAAATAAATTTTTAAACTACTGCAAAACATCCTCTAGAACATAAGTTTTATTTGACTTTAATAGAAAATTCAGTTTCTATGTCTAAACAGGTTTAGTGTTTCGCAAAACAAGGCCGGATTAACCTGTAAAAGGGCCCTAGAGCAGAAATGACCAATGACTCCTATTGAAACTTATCCCCCCGCCCCCCTTCCATTTTCCCGCATCCCAAAAACCAACCATTGTTTCAACACTGAGCAGTGTATAAAGAGATAATTTGGCCCTAAAGTTGAAAAGTTGAAGTCTTGAAGGGTTTACCAAAGCTTAAGGTTCACAAAAGCAGTGAATTTGAAAAAAATTCTCAGTAATTACATAAGAAATGTCTAAAATGAAATTGTGTAAAAGTGTTGTCTGTCAAACTACTTTCACCTAATGTTAGGGGCCTGAGATAAAATGGTGCTGAATAATTACTTCAAGCTTCACTGGATGTGTGCACGTGAAAAATTTGGATTACAACAATTTATTTTTCAAAACAGATATTTATTATATGTAAAAAAAAAAAAAAAAAAAAAAGGGAGGGGGGCTAAAAAAAACTGTTTACATAATGAGCATGTTTTCATGACACAGCTGGCTGCTCAGAAGGAGGTGGTGCTGCTTGTGGTTCAACGGGCCCTGGCACCTGTGAATCCTCTGTAAATTCATGAAAATGCAGGACATATTTTATTACTAAGTTCAGTGAAATAATGTGGTGACTGCTTTTCTTCTGTGCTGCCTGCCACCATCTCACACGTGTCCAGCTGAACAGAGATTTCCAGTCATTTCATGTTCAGTATAAATCTGGGTCTTTAGTTTCATAGGGTGTGGGATTTTAGGGCACTTTGCCTGATTGGTGACGGGTCAGCTACAGCTAATCCCAACACCAAGCTAGCAGCCAAATCAACCACATTAGCTTTCTGGAGGATTTACTAACAGCATGTGAAACCCCCATCCATGAGTTGATATTATAAAGACATGGCAAAGAGATCAGGGGGGCACTGTGATGCAGCCAGGAGAAGGCCATGATGGAATCTTGAGGCCATGGTGTACGACCTCGAGCCTTCAAGAGCTTGATGCTCTTAAAAAAGCTCGTTTATAAGGAGAGTGTGGCAAAAATGCAGAAAGTAAAAGTGTTTCTACCCATTAATAAAAGCTGGGGTAAAGACCCCCAGCCTGGTCAAGGTAAGAATGTTGCACTGTAATTCTGCCTCTACAAACATGTAATTGGGAGGCATTGTTTTTCTGATTTAAGATGGCAGTGGAGATAGTAACAGAGCAGGAATGATGCTGACAGCATTACGACACCATTGTCTGATTCAGTGTCAAAAAAGCTCAGCAGCATAATGACAGGACTTCTTTCTGGTCGTGTTGCAGGATCTCTGTGTGAGTGCGACAAGATGTGATGAAACATACGAATGGGGATAAGTTTAAGTCCTGCTGACGTTCACTCCTCCACACATCTGGCCAGTCGCTGCGTGAAGTCACGTCTGATCGTCAGGGTTTGGAGAAGTTACTAAAACTGCAGTCTGTCCAAATCCAACAATGAAAAGGTGACGCAATGTGATGACGTGTAGCAAACTAATGCTGTAATGCAGCATTAAGAGGCTGAGTGACACCAGTCAAACATACCTGATGCCCCATGATGGCAAAGGTCATACTTCTAATAATAAATGCAACACCTTTATATGAAGAAAACTAAAACCTATCTATCTATCTATCTATCTATCTATCTATCTATCTATCTATCTATCTATCTATCTATTGGGTATTTTTCGGATGTTGTGATTATGTAAATTATGTAGATGCTCCTGCAGTCAAATGTAAAAGCACATCAGCGTGAAAGCCTGGACAGCCCTCACCATGTATTTATCGTCTCTTGGAGGGATGCATTACCAAGTCTCCGTGTTTTATTTGCCGTATTTAACCAGGTTTTACAGATCAGGGCTCTGATATATAAAGATGCATCCGCTATTGTAGCTTTGTGAGTCTTCAGCCTCCATCTGCAGCCTGATTGACGCTTCTATTCACCTTTAAGTGCTGCCTTCACTGCACTTTTCCTCAGCTTTTATTTTCAAATGGACGTTTCGTTTTATAGCAATCCCTTTTGACTCGGTCTTTTCGCTGCCACTTGGAAGTAGAAATATAGAAATAAATGTGAAAATAATAACAGCATATGGCCCCTGCTTTTTTTTTTCTTTCTCTCTCACTCTCCACTGGGCTAGAATCACAGTGTGACTGTATTACAGAAGAGGCTTTTCAGCAACAAGAACATGTTTCCATATGAAAAGGAACCAACAAACAGGGCTTCTATCAGCTTCATGCATGCAGTGGAGGAGGAAAAACTCATCCTTGTGTGCTATTACATGCAAAATAAAATGTGCCACCTTCAAAACGTATCCACCTGTAAAGTATTTGAGCTGGAATATAGATAGGGAATCAATTTTAAATCTAATTTTAAATCTAAAAATCCAGTTTTGGTGTGACTAGAAACGTGTATAGACTAACTATAACCTCAGGGCTAAAAGTGCTGAGTTTACTGTAAGAGACTATAAGGGCGACTCCAGAGCGTTTGTCTGGACTCTGGCCTTACATTAGTGATTAAGATGAGAGAGAATTTAGTCTTCAAGCTCAAAAATTGAGGCACTGAATTACACAACTTAAAATAAGCATGACTGAATATCATTGTCTTGAGGAGTCTTTTTAATATTTACACACAACATTTAGAAATATTTCATTTTTTACACAATAATGTAACAACATCTTTCTGATGAATCAAATGAGGAGCTGGATGTGGGTGTAATGATGCATTTCATGTATTTGTGATGATTTCTATGACAGTTTGACACTTTTAAATCGAGAGGGCTTTTTGGCAAAAACTACAAGCATGTATCTGAATCTCTACCTAAGTAGAATTTCTGTTTTAAAGACACATTTAATTTTAATATGAAGTTTAAATTATTTTCCATTTGTTGTCCAGGTAAGACAACACCATGCTCAGTGATGGAGAGGCACATATCAGCTCAAATGCTGCTGCTGCTCAGTGTTTCTGCTGGAATACTCACAGGTAACACACATACGTTTGATGGTGTAAAGAGGTTAAAGGAACCGGATGGAGTGATTTTTTTCTGCTGATGCTGAGGACAATGACAGTGAGGGAGGATGGATCCACACACCAGCTTCAAGAGGCACATCTGTACGTTTCACCATTCCACAGTCAACCAGAAAACAGACTCTTCATCCTTAACACAGGTCGATATTTCTCAAAGCATGAATGATCCATATTTGCTATCTACAAACATTTTAAGAAGTAGAGTTGGCTGGAATAGAAGAGAATTACGTGCAGCCATATGAGTATTGATATAGCCTCTCAAAGACTGAGCGCAGTGCCGACAATGTTTCACGGCCAAAAGCAGGAGCTGCCTGAGAGGGCAGGGTCCAGAGAGAAGAAACAAAGTCCCGTGGTCCATAAACTGAATCTGAAAACAGGATGGAACAGTGTGATGATTTTTTAAAACTGATACAGGATCAGAAGACCCGACTATTCCAAAAAATAGAATGAAATGATTTGGTTTGTTTTTGTTGAGGCTACAATTCATCCAAGAATAAATTAACGAGCCCATAGTGTAATAAATAAATAAATGAAATTCCAAAAAAACCTAAAAAAAATATTGAGGGAGGAAAAATTTAAAGCGTTTTTTCTTTTTGTGTCAGAATCATCCGGTAGAATTTTGTTTCAGCATTTTGTAACAGGCTGACGTTTATATTGAATGTATATTTCTTTCTATCCACAATTTAAAATAGCCTATAAAAATGATATAAGTCATATTTTGGCCTCCGTGGACTTCTTGTGTGGAGCTGATTGAAATCAGTTGTTGAGGCATTAGTGGTGGACAGAGCTGAGGCTCTGTGGCCGCTGCGCGCTCATCATTTCCATATCTAAACGGCGCGTTTTCACATCCTAAACTTATCTGTCAGCCTGACATGAGCATGTGTTTAAGACCCCATTGAGGGCTAAATGCAATCAGTGAGTCCCATTAAGGTCTGAACAGGGAATCCACGTTCCTCCACAGTCCCCCCCCCC
>JBBMOE010000044.1:3504632-3547407 GCA_037975065.1 Chaetodon trifasciatus
CCCCCCCCCCAACCACCACCTCCACCACTCAGCCCATGTTGATTAGCGGAGTAAATATGCAACACGTTCTCTTTTTCCAGGCT
Source organism: Chaetodon trifasciatus (assembly GCA_037975065.1). Classification (NCBI taxonomy): domain Eukaryota; kingdom Metazoa; phylum Chordata; class Actinopteri; order Chaetodontiformes; family Chaetodontidae; genus Chaetodon; species Chaetodon trifasciatus. The sequence goes on from JBBMOE010000044.1 coordinate 3,504,716, forward strand.
GAATGGAGCCGATAATGGCCCGTTATCTTATCCCGGTCGGAGGGGGCTCGGAGATGTTGACCCGCGGAGAAGGAGCTGTTGTTGAGGAGGAAACGCGCTGATCTGCTCCCTGCGGAGAAGCGAGCGGAGGGTGGATAATGAAATGAACCCCAGATATAACGCTGTCTGACATGGAAATATGGTTAACGTTCATTTACTCGTGCAGGGATGCAGAGAAACAAACGAATAAAAGCTTTGATTACAGCTTTACCTTTACTCACATCCTGTCCGTGCAAATCTACAGGCTACAGGTTAATAAGTTTTTTTTTATCCTCACTAACAACAACAACAACAACAACAACAACAATAATAGCAATAATAATAACAATGCTACTACTACTACTACTACTACTACTACTACTACTACTACTAATAATAATAATAACAGGCTTTTTTGTGCATTGGTACACCGGAAAGCGTGACTCCACACATAAATCGCCCTCCAACACTGAGGCCGATATATTTGGTCCATTTAAAGCTAGATTTCGACGTTTTTTGTATTGAGTTTGGTGTGATCAGTTCCACTGAAATTGTCTGACTCGTTAAAACTTGTCGCTTAAAAATAACAGCTACCTTGAAATAATTAGGCCCGCTCAACCACTGTTGGTCACTGCTGGGAATTTCTGTTAAATAGCTTGTTATAATTACAAGCAACAAAAAGTGTTTTCCTCTCGTGCACCTACTGGTAACATTTTAAAACAAGCCTGTTCCTTGTTGATGCATTCCTTATTTTCGGCGGTCGTTTTTGGGTTTGACTGGCTTTCTGAAGGCCCTGTCCGCCCCCCTATTGTAAACACTGATGGAAATGTGTTCCGCAGATTATGATGCCTTCGCTGACAAGGAAATAATCGGATTACTCTGCAGGGAGAGCCTCTGTGACTCAGCAACAGAGTTTCCAAAAGTCTGCAAACAGTGCGGATTATTTTAGGCTAATTGAATTAATTCTCAATACACAGATCTGCGGCCGTTCACGCCGCGAGCTGCAGCAGCTGATCCTAGAGCAGCCGCTCGGCCGTGACGTCAGCAGGCTATAAAAGCAGCCCTGCTCTCAACTGGTCCCATTAAAACCAACAGTCCGCATCCCCGAGACGAGCCCGCGGAGCCGCGCATGCAGGGAAGAAAAGTACCCTCCAGAGTCATCATGACGCAGTTTTAGGAGAACTTTTTTCCACGGAGCACGGAAATCTTTCAGTCCAGGACATTTTATTTTCACTTTTCCGAGTTTTCCCTTTCGCCGTTTCCGAGCCGCCGCGCACCGGTGTGATGCCCGCGGGGATGTTCAGCATAGACAGCATCCTGTCCGGCCGGCCGAGCTGCAAGGAGCCGCTGCTGCTGCACCGGAGCGGCCCGGTGGTGCTGTCTGCCGGCCTCACGGACTCTATCTACACCGACTACAACGGACTGTACTCGGCCACCTGCGGACCTTCTCCTTCCGGGATTCAGTCTGTGAACGGGACCAGGATAGGATATAACGGCTACTACTACGGACAGCTGCACGTCCAGGGCGCCGGAGGAGGTCCGCCGTGCTGCAGCTCTGTGCCCGGCCTCAGCCCGCAGCAGTGTCCCTGCATCCCGGCAGGTAGGGTTAGGGGCAGTCTTAACGCTTATTCTCGTCATGCTTTTACAGCTTCAATTTAGGCGTGGAACCCCTTAGTCGAGGAATGAGCACATAATTAATATTCTTTTTAAATGTTTCAAATGCAAGATCTATTTTTCTAACATTAACGAAAACATGACGTGTTCGTTTTGCAGACACTGCGTAATAAACAGTGTTTTTATTTGCTGATCCAGGCCTCAGTTTGACCCCCAAATTCCAAAATCAAACTTTATTTAAAAGATTTATTGTAATTAGTTTATTTGCAACACACGAGGCTTCATATTTTGCTTCAAAGGCAAAATTCTTGCCACCACAAAATATTATTTCTAAACTTGTGCGTAAAAAAATGTAACGTTATTTTATGCTTGACCTAAATGTGTTCCAGACACTGAAAAACAGCCACATCTGTTGTCAGATACATGTGTGATTTCTTTGTCTTGTTCGTGTGATGACCCATGCGCTGTTGTGAGTTTAGTGTTCAAGATAAATGTCTCCAAATTGTTATTTTACGCATGAAGGTTCTCGTGTACACAAAAGTAAAGACTCTCTGAGCTCATGACTCTTTAAGCGTCAGCTAAAATCCCATAAAATCTGTTCATCCCAAAGTTTCATACTATTTTAGCATCAGCTGTAATCTGCATGTACACAACCGAAGCCAAAGTTTCCAACTGGCAACATTACGCATGAACACTGTTTACATGTCCACATACGCTGCGGTACTTTCATTGGTCCAACCATTTCAACTCACCCGTGTGTGATATTTCTCCGTGCAGGCTACGACAGCCCGGGCTCGGTGCTGATCTCTCCGGTCCCGCACCAGATGATGTCCTACATGAACATGGGCAGCCTGTCGCGCACCGAGCTGCAGCTCCTCAACCAGCTGCACTGCCGCAGGAAGCGGAGGCACCGCACCATCTTCACCGACGAGCAGCTGGAGGCTCTGGAGGGCCTCTTCCAGGAGACCAAGTATCCGGACGTCGGCACCCGGGAGCAGCTGGCCCGCAAGGTCCACCTCCGAGAGGAGAAGGTCGAGGTCAGTGCAGCTCCCTACTGCTTTTTCCAAACATTCACTCCGCTGATTCGGATTGTTTTTGATTTTTAAACAGGAAGAACAAGTGGTTCTTATTTTAGAGTTGAGTTTACTGTAACATTAAAACAGTTCATTACATCAACAAAGGCTTTAAACACCAGACTGATCAAGACGAATTTACAGCCTCAGTCTCTGAAGGAGATGGCACCCTAGAACATCAGGTAGCATTATTGTTATTATTGTTATTACAGTGAAGTTTTGATCATAGTCTACGTAGTATTTTATCGAGCCCCTCTTAAATTAAACGGCCTATCAATTTTATCTCAATTGGAAAAAAAAGATGAAAAGCAATTTAAATTTAAAATAAGTCCACGGTTAGCTGGTGACACATTGCAGTCGTAGATCTGTTTGGGTATTTTTTTATATATATTTTTTTACAGAGCAGCTTTAATTAATTTACAACACATTCTTCTAGAATGTAGTTCTGCTGTGGGTCAACATTTGTGGATATGACTGAAAAAACAAAAAAAATATTTTCTAAGGAAAACCAGGGGAGGCATGTACCAACTAAATAATATTAATAATAATAATAACAACAACAACAATAATAATAATAATAATAATGATAACAGAAATTTCAGCTGAATGTCAGGGTCTCCTTGAAGTTTTTGACGTTATTTTATCTAAAAAAAATAATCGAATCAAAGCTCATCCGCGTGATAGCAAATGGTTTTTATATTCGTTTGTAAACAAAACAAAACAAATCAAAACAAACAAACAAACAAACAAAAACTGTATTTCTAAATAAACACAAAGACTTTGACGAAAATGTGTGATTTCGGGTTGCATAAATAAAAGTGATTTGACGCAATGTGGGAGAGGAGGAACATGTCTAAACACATGGAGCCTTCCACACACACACACACACACACACGCACACACACACACACACACACACACACACACACACACACACACACACACACACACACTGTGCCTCACAGCCAAATATACCAGCAAAACAAAAGCTGGAGGGTATAAAAACAAACCCGTCATGACACAATGAGGAGTTTTTCGGCTGAAGCTGAGGAACCCTGAGACATCAGGAGAGGGACGCCATGTTCGGCTGAGCCCGAAAAATTGGGCTTAAAAAAAGGAAGAGAGGAAAACGTGTGAGGCCTAGATGTTAAAACTGTGCTTTTTATCATGTAGGTTTGGTTCAAAAACAGACGCGCGAAGTGGAGGAGGCAGAAAAGGTCTTCATCAGAGGAATCAGAGAACTCTCAGAAATGGAACAAATCCACCAAAACGTCCGCGGAGAAAACCGAGGAGAGTAAAAGCGAGGTGGACTCAGACAGCTGATAAAAAGGCGACCAAACACGGCCACATGTGTGTGTGCGTGCGTGTGTGTGTGTGCGTGCGTGTGTGTGCGTGTGTGTGCACATATAGTGGAAAGTGATGTGGACTCCACGACTTGCTGGTGGTGTGATCAACCTTGTTGCCATGTTGCACAGTTGTACATATCTACATTTTATTATTGATTCTGTCTATTTATATTTAATTTAAGTTCTTTTTGGAATGTTGCGCACGCCAGAGGACGCGACGCCCGGCGGGTTACCTGACATGTCTGAATATATCGTAATGTTATATGTGACACTTTTGTGGATATTAAATGTTGTAATTCTGGTATTTTTTTTCCGTTGTAACATTATTCAGCGCGCTCAGCCAGCCGCAGGGGAAACATGTGGAGGCTGTAAAAACATCCAGCGGCGGAGCGCAGCATCACCGCAGAACTCTTATGAAGAATATGCCGAATTTCTTATGTTATTTTACAAAAAGAAGAAAACCTACTTAAAAGGACCACGAGTATACATTAAATACAAATGAAACATCACGATCACGTTGTCTGATTTTTTTCTTTGAGGTGGAGGGACGTTCATATTTGGTTGGTTTTGTACACATTGGAAAGGACAATTCCCGTTCTTAGGCCCGGGCCCGCTCAGCTGATTGGCTGGGAGGAAAGCTGCGACATGACGCGTGTGCGTCAAAGTGGAACCGACCCTGGGAAGCTGCTAAGATTTGCAGACCGTCAGCAGCCCGCCACCCTCTAACCTGATGGTGATAATGATGATGATCGCGGCCTTTCGTCACTCGTGAGTGGTTGCTCGCACGTCCGCATCATCACCACGTTCAGTCAGCGAGCGGAGCTTGCTTCAGAATTACCACGTTCACAAACAAGCGTTATGTATCGGTGTTATATCGGTGTTAAAGTACAATGATTATGGCTCTCAGCACGTTTTAATATCACAACTAACCTCCCTGAGTTGATTCTGTTTTTAAAAACCAATAAATGGCGTCATCATCCTATGAAAGAAAAGCAGGTGATGCAGATGCCTGATATATTGAAGATAAACAGCGGTAAACTATTTAGCCAGGTCAGGTGGATGAAGCTCCATGAAGACACTTCTTCAACTATTTTAGATGCTCCTGCGGTAGTTTTTGTCTGTGGGAATAAAACCAAAAGATAAACTCAGTGCTCACATGCGGTCTGCTTCTAGGATGCCTTTAACATCCAGGTTCTTTGTGACATTGTCAGAGGTGTTCATACATTTTAGTATTCGGTGATAGTGATGTTGCTGTGCAGGGCTGTTATATTCTGCCCGCCTCATGTTGAAAAATTTGAATTTGAATGTGATATGAAGTTGGTTGTACAGTGAGAACTTATGGCAGAGCTGCTGTATTGAGCTGCGTCATAAAGTGAGCACGGAGGGGATGGTGATGGGATAAACAGCACACAATAATATGTCGGCTGTGTCAACAGTTGCAGAATATTTAGTCTGTTGTGAATGTGTGACACTGGCCTAAACTGATGTTAATTTGCAGCCTGAATTAATATCCAGTCTGGCACCAGCACCTTTTAAAATGGAAATTACAGTCTGATCGAAACAAAAAAAAAAAAGATTTTTAGAATCAGAGTAGAAAAGGAGAAAAGAAAAATCATTTGTTTTCAAAATTAGATTCATTTATTCAGAATTAGGACAGATTCTAAGATAACTGCTACTGAAATTATGTACTTTGCTGTTTTTGTGTGTGCAATTTTTAGGTTTTGGTAACTTAGTCACCTTTTACAATTAAATAGATAACATGTTTTTCGGTATTTTCTTTTAGTGTTAAACCAAATACATCTAAACTCTGGCAAGAAAAAATAAGCATATGATGAAAAATTTGAAATAGTGAGAAATCCGTTTTGCAGAAAATCCAACTGAATAGTACACTGAATAAAAAAGAAAACCCAAATAATAGTCAAGAAAGAAAACATTTTCTTGGTGTCTGGTCCCAAAGATTTGTGCTGCCTGGACACTTCTGTTTGGGGTTTTGGACTTATGATGATCTCAGTATTTCTAAAAGTCTTCTACAGCCCTATTAACTATTTATCAACTATTAATAATTTCCATTAGATTATTTGATTAGTCTGTGAAATGTCCAAAGTGATACAGGCAAATCTGAAAAGCCAGAGTTAACAGCAGAAAATGCTCACAGCAAGACGCTGACTTGATTTTATTACCTAATAAACTGCTTAATGACTTCCTTTTGTCATCAGTGAATTTCATGTGGATGGACTAACAAACGAACTGGACTATAATGGTTTTAAACATGGTTATACTGCCAGTATGCATTTATTCACTGTGTACATTCACATTTCAAAAAGTCCTTTAAAAGTCCTTTATAGCCCCTCTCAACAACAGAAAATGGGAAATCTAATTAACTTAAGACAACGTGAAGTAGTGTGAAATAATGTACTTCTATCCAGTATGATAGGTTTTTTTAAATGTAGTTTATGCTTAAAAATAGTAAATCACCATGTGTAAAAATAATTTATACAGAATGTTTTAATTTCTGCTTTCTGTTTCTCAAAGGATCAAATCCTCATTCAAACTTTTCAAAGCATAAGCTTCACAGTTCTTCCAGTGCAGTTAACAGATATTATCTACCACATCTGACCATCATGTGGATGCTCCGTATTTTTTTGCTTTCATGCAAAAAAAAGTGCAAACAACTGGATATTTTCTCCAGTATATTCATTTTGTCAGGTGAAAAACAGTAGTCAGATGATGATGTGAGGCTACACTGAAAGCCGCACACTCTGGTGGTTATACAGATGAGCTGTCTGTATAAAAAACAGCAGGCACGTGTGTGGATGCGTGCAGCACTTCAGCCTATCAGCTTCCGCCTTTGTCACTGTGCTGCGAAATGTCTTGATGGTCAACTTCAAAACACCAAACCAATCCCCACAGTTCTCTGGATGGAGTTTCAGCACAGTTGGAGAGCCAAATAACCTTTATTATTACTGACGTGATAAAACAAATAATACAACAGCAAGCAAATCATACAAAATCCTCACATATGAGGAAAAAACAAAACAAAACACACACACACAAAAAAAAAACAAAGTCAGAAGTGATTATCAGAGGTCGTTATTCAGTGTATGCACTGGCTCAGCTGCTGCTGGGTTGGGGTTACTCGGGCTTCAATGGTTGGAAATACACAGATACATTACTGAATGAAACCCATAATGGAGCAAACACACGAGTAAACTCAAGCCCATCCTGATCATGCAGCTGCAGGGCGAGGCATGGAGCCTCCATGCTTTTTCAGGAACATCATCTCAGCAGCGTGGAAAACAGTCAAATCCTGAAATGTGGCAGCGAAAGCCTGGTCAGATTCGTGCTCTTGTTAACTCACTCTGTCATCAGACGTTCACTGATTTAAATCACAATTTGATACAGTTTTTTATTTCAGCAACGGTCCGGAACAACTGTTTGCTTAACCCCTCCAGACTGGAGTTTTTTCACTCTTTTCACTTTCCCCAGCTTTTTCCTCCCCTTCACCCATGAAGAACAGTAATAAGGCCATAAGCTGTGTTAAATATCTGACACACTATAGAGGATTTTATTTTTTATTAATGGCTGTTTTAACCATGTATGTGTTAACAATCCACATGTGTAGGACAACAATGTGCTCTAAATGAACAAAGCTGTCACAGAAGCACTTTTAGCAGTTTTGTTTCTATGTATTTGTGTTTTATTTGGCGCTCATTTAATAAGGCTAAGAGGGCTTCTAATATCTTCAAAGTAGACTGTCTTAAGAACCTGCAAGCAGGTCAGAAAACAGCACTGCTGTGTTATGGGAACTTGAAAGCTCAGGAAAAAGCCAGTAAGCAGACCTTGACTTCCTTCAGTATACATTTTATACAATAAAAGTCTGATATTGTAGCATTAAAGTGATAACGTTATCATATTTGATGAGGGGAAAGTTTGTGCCAACTTGACAAACCATCATGTTGCCACCGTTCCATGCTTGACAGCAGAGCTGGTGTCCATTGAGATGGACATAAAAAAAGAAAAAGAAAATTCTATGTTCTCCACATTGAGAAATTCTACAAATGAACATTAAATCGGCTGAGTTCAGCATGTAATCCTACAAAGTGAGGTCTGCATTTGTATTAATGAACATTTTAAAGGCCTCTGTCACCTGACAACTTTACCTCAAAACTGGCCATTTATTTGTCAGTTATACTCTTTTGTAACAGTGTGTTTCCATTTGCTGTAACTATTACCAGCACCTAAACAAAGCCATTGTATTAGTGCTGATGTTGAGACAATACACAACACTATCACAGCAATTGATGACTTCTGCTCTGCAAGTTCTCATAGTTGGTGTGTTGCAGGTGAGTCACAGCGCGGTGATGCTGACAGTGTGAGCAGCAGCTCCTTCAGTGCCTGACAGCTTCACTGTGATCTCTGCTTCATTCTAATCAGATGTGACTGCACAGCACACCCTGCAACCCACAGTGGTGGACACAGCAAACACACTGTGCTGTAGATCTGTACGCACTTCCTCCAGCAGAAAACAGCAGCCTCTGCAACCACATCTGTAGTCAAGCTGAATGCATGTTATTGCAAGAGCAGGAATGAAACTTTCCATGAAATCAAAGGTGTTCAGGATCAAGTTGCTTGTATTACTTTATTCAAATGGACTTAATGACATGTTCCTTGTTAATTAGGTTGTACAAGTGCTTCAGCATGTTTGATATGGGATCTATTACTGTTTAAGTTACATTCCATTTTTAAAATAGGTAGGACCTTTCAGTTGGAGCAAAACACCTGCATCGAAAGTCCAGTGTTGGATTACCCATCGGGTCATGGTTTGGTCATTTCTCCATGGTGATTTGATTAATGGAATACTTTTTTAATTTGCTTGGGCTCATAGCATGTATTTGTTTGAAGCTGATATGCAACCATAAGAAGACAGATTCACCGTGCTGGAGCAGACTGTCAGTTGTTAAAAATGTGAATTGGAGAACAAATACCCTAATTTCCGCATTAAATTACAATGGTGCTCAGGAGATCGAGCACCCACCTGAAGGAGTGAACTTCCTTGGGGAAGGCTGATCAAAGACTACATGAATAAATAAATAAACTGCATCTTTGTGTGTGTATGTGTATGGAATTACTGTGTGATGAATATCAACCTATGGTATTCATATGCAACACACACAGCAGTTTGTAAAATAGTCACAATCAACTTGTGCACAAGGAGATGAATTTTCTATTTTTCATGACACCCAGCACAACTCTGACACTAATGTATTTCATTTGGAAGTATATTCCATGTCTGCACAACTTATTCCACGGTCATGTTAGCAATAATAAATATGCAACATCCGGTTAGAAAGCATTAAAGTGAGGGCTTCCTTAAACCAGTCAAAGATTGGTTCCACACAGGAATCGAACCTCGGCCTGCTCTGTGAAAATCCTGTGTTCAACCCATTCATCCAGCTGGTCCACCTCACTGTGTAATACTACATGTGTTCTTTTAAGCCAAGGGGTGGTGATACAATATATAAACCTATTACCTATTATAATAGCTAAACCTATTACCTATTATAATATATAAAACTATTAGGGTACCTGCAACTAGAAGTCCGATTTTACTATGGTGAAGGCATAATCCACCTTCACTATATTAAACAAAGGAGATAAGGGCGCACACTCTGTCATCACAAGCCAAAAACTGAGTTTATGTGTAGATGAAAGGCTACAACGCATAGAAAAAGCTACGCTTTGACAAATACCCCGGCCCCCGCTGTCAAAGTCCTGTGTTTGTAGCCCCCAGCATCACCATCACCTCCTCCATGTGATATAATAACTGATATCCTGGCAGTGGCGCCCCCAGAAATTTTTCACAGGGCTGGCCAGATGAGGACACTGAACGTCTTGGAGTGGCACACTAAAACCAAAAGCTGTAACTGAATTTCAGGAATCCCATTATGCTGTTGTAGTATATAGAGTAGTTCAACACTATTCTCCTGGGGGAGATGCACCCCCCCCCCCCCATCTGGGTTCCAGCCCTAATGTGTGCTGATCTTAGAAACCCCTGGAGAAAACAGCTTCACATCAGTATGGATTTCATGCCTGAATAAGGTTATCTTCGCCCTGTAGCCTTTGAGAACAGCAGAATGGACCATACAGCTCACTGAACATACTGATCTCAAAACGTTCAGAAATGTTGCTTGTCCACACAAGATTCCCTAAATGTTCTGTGTGGGATGTAACTAGAAAAAACTCGCTGTGCTTAACTGTTGCATAGTTTGGAGTTATTTAAATGCAATGACAAATGTCTTCTTAACATTGGCATCAAGAGAACCTTTAAGCACTGAAGCTCTGCAGATTTTTGTGTGAAGGAGATGCACTCAGGCCCCCTCAGTCTGGGCCAAGGTTCTGCTGATCCTGGTTCCCAGGAGAGAAGAAATGAACATGGATTTTGTGAGTCCAGAGGATTACTTCCACTTGTTATTTAAACACTGCGGCAAAATAGATTACATTTTAAACTACGGTTCATCACAGAAAAGTAAGAAATACATACACATATTTTTTTCATCTGGAAATGGATCCATACATTCACACTTATCATCAAATTCTCTAGGCGGATATGGATCTATCTATCAGTCTGTCTCCATGTGTTCATTCGTATTCAGCAGACTCTAATGAGAGGAGAAATTATCACCTTGCCTTCTGCTCGTTATTCTTGGATCAGGAGGAGAGCAAGGTACCAGCTTTTAAGGTGACTTTTGAAAAACAGATTAGAGCTGGGGCCACATCAGGCTCTCTGAGATTTGGCACCGAGACAAACCATGAAAACACACCATCCCTATTAATTCCTTGTATGTACAGCAGTGATTTATTAAGTGCCTCACTGCACAGCACCAGTGAGATCCACAAAGCCCACAGCCAGAGTTATTAATCTTTTTTTCAGCAGCAGTAATTTTCTATTTCACAAATTTAATACAACTCGTTTTTTTAAAACCGTTATTTCTTTGACCTTTTTATGCACAGTTCCCAGCACTTGGAAAAACAAAGGTGGAGTCCAAGAAAAATTAGGTATTGAGTTAACTTTCAGAGTAGATAAATCTCTGCTCCTTCTGCAAGCATTTCACAAAAGTTGTTTTTCACTTTTTTTTCCTTCTTTCTGTGCGACATTCAGTGGGCGAGCGGCTCTTACGTAAGCCCGGCTGATGATGCAGAGGCCTGATTTATTTACTCTTTTCTATGAAATACCTCCACATTTGACAGTATCAGTGTCTGTGTGTGTGCCTGGTGGGCGGGTGGATGTCTGTGAATGATGCTGTTAGTGTGTGGGGGTCTGGAGAGTTTTAGCAGTCATGGATTTGGCTGCTGGACTGACAGCTCTTGGGTGGATTCCCTGCTCTAAAGATAGACAGGGGTGTTGGCTGCTCTGTGGTCCACGTCCAGAAACATTTCAGAAAATGGCCTCCCTCATCACCGCCGACTCAGCCACTCATAAACGAAAGCTAAGACAAATAATGCATATTTTTACAAAATGTAAACTTCCCCCTGTATTATTACCATATTTCACTGGGATGACGCGTGGTTTGGAGTTTGTTTTTGTTTTTGACCATGACTATCTTTCTGGCCTCTGGATGTTTCCAGCAAGCCCGAGCCTTGAGGCCGCATTAAGGCTGGATGGATACACCGACACTCATAAAGGCATGTACAAATACGCACTGCAGAGTACTACCACAGCCTTTTAAATACCCAGCATATGGCTGCAGTGTATGGAGCTGCCTGTTCACTCACCACCTCTGGCATTATTTCCAAAGAGATTTATTGAATTAAAAGTGCTTTTTGATTTATGTGACCATTTCACACGAGACTTTACAGCTTTATCTAAAACGTTATCGAAACTGAAGTGCGATATTCATCTGAATATCTCAATCTTTTCCCTTTCACCTGGACCACAAAAATGAGCACAAAGGCCAGCTGAAACCTCATCAGAAGGTCCTCTGTTTGTCACAAATATATTGGGTAGATCACTGACAATCATCTGAAGTGCACAGTGATAATCACATAAAGAGCGTTAAAGTGAGACGATGTAATTTGTGAAAAAGGACCTTTCACAACGTGTCTCTCACAATTGAAAAGTTGTCAGCAGCAATCAAACACACTGCTGCTCAGTTCAGTACACTTACATGTTTTGCTGCTGCAGTCTTACTTGGTCTGGTATGAGCAGGAGCTTATGCTGGCTGTTACTGTGTAACTGATGCTACATTATATTTCCTTACTTTACGACGCTTCTCTACTGCATTAATGGCTTGATCATGAAAGTGAAACAAGAAGTCAACACACCGTACGTTGCCAAAAGGCATGTTTGTTGTTTTCTGCTTGTGGTCCAGTTCAATTCACTTGTCTAATTGTGTCTGCAAAGGAATTGACTGAAGAGAAAATCTTGGAAACTGGAAGTTCTTGGAAAATGAAGGGTCTGTTCAGGGAAGGTTTTGTTGTCTTGTTTTGTTTAAAAATCTTAATTTATTACAACTTGTGTCTTACTGACATAGTCTTTCCTCTCAGCAACACTAACATAATGGTGAAGAGAGAAATATCACAGACTCTGCAGTTACCCTCAGCTACATGGAGCCTTTCAGCATATCTCAGCTCATTGTTTTGGTTTCCTGGCCCATCACGTTACTGTTTTGGTTCAGGCGGGCTGTTTTTAGTGCAACATCTGATAAATCCACTACAAACTATTTTTTATTTCTCTTATTTAACCAGAAAGGTCCCACTGAGATACACTGTCTCTCCTGCCAGGGAGTCCTGGTCAAGATGGCAGCAGGTAAAATCCGGTTGAGACCAAAACAGAGCTAAAAGGAGAGTGAGGAGTTCATTTCCATTCATCAGGACACAAATATGGCTCTAAATCAATGCTAGTGTTGCCCTGTTTACCTGTTTATCACTTTGCATTGTATAGTATATTAAATACTAATACTGTAATAGATCATAATCAGTATTCATGTGGACCTCACTCAGAGTCTGTAGGAACGTTCACATTTTAAGCCTTCACATTTTACTTGTCATAAAGCCTCATGTGGACAGGTGTTGCAAATTAGCGTTTGGCCACGAACCCTAAATACATTGCATCTGGTGCTTGTGCATGATTGTATGTGCAGCCCCACTGTTATGTCCATGTCAAATAAAATAAACTTATTTCAAGAAATTCTTGGTCAAGTTCATATCTGAAGCGTTTTCTCCCATTTTCAGCAACTAAGACACTTCGAACTCAGTGTCTTCTGGCAGAATGACCACGAGGCTTGGAATATTTGTTTGTCTTTGTGTTTTAAACAAAATCTATAAGCTGTATTTAATCACTCTATCTTCTTTTGTAATGGAGATATCTCGAGATATCTGGTCAACGGAAGGATAAAGAAATGTACTTAATTGCACATGCATGCCCCCCACAAACACACATACTGTATTTAGCAGCACTGGGCAGCACTGCCCATGCTTTACAAATACCAAAGTGTAAGGATTCTTTTATTGGCCGAGTTAGCGCCCGCGAAAGCTCTTAACTACTGTAATGTTCTTTCTGACCAGCCGTGTAATTACACTGCCTGTCACCACACAAATCACAGCACACCCGTCATCTGCTGACTTCAATTAGCCGCCCCCTCCCGGCACCCCCACCCGGCTGGCTTAAAACCACTGAGGAGCCTTAAATTTGAGGAGCTAAAGTGCAGGTCAAAACCGAGTGCTGCCAGTGTTCACTGATCTCCAAGGTGGAGGAGGTGATCATAAAGCCCATGACAACCCGGAGCTGGGCTGCCCTCCAGGGGACAAGACCTGCACTGTAAAAAATATTAAGGTACTGTTAAATCAATACACAACACTCAAAAAGAAAGGTTTCATGCATGTTGTAGCCTTCTTTCCAGCAGTACTGCTTTGGTCTGATTCCTGTGTAACATGAAAATCAGCTTGCAGAGGCTTAAAGCTTGTTTGAGTTGGATAATCCAACGCTGCAAATATTACGTCTGCCTTCACTGTTGTCAGCGAAACATTATTGTTGGCAGTTCAAAAGTGCATATTGATTGAAAAAGCCTGCACTAAGTTACCACACAATGACATGAGGGGTCATAAAAATCTGTTATTATGGCCCCCACCATGAAACCGAACCTTAGCTTTTTACCTTAAAATTCAATTTCCATTCCATCATTTACACATTAATGTTTGTTGGTAAATAAGGTGATTTTGATGTTTTCGAATGGTAATATTAATATGTAAAGTAATGGATTGCAATTTATTAAGGCACTTCTAATGGATTATCTGTACATCTAAAAAAAATCTTGAATAACATAAAAGCATGTTTTCAAAGGATTTTCATTAGATGTGAAAAAATGGATGGTTTTCATGTTGTTTCGTAAGTTTTCAGGGTTTTTGTATCTCTTTTTACCTCTTAAATACCCCTTAAACCATGTGTGTGTATATATACACACACACACACACACCCACACACACACACACACTGTATACATTATATATGATTTCCCAGTCTTTAGATAGACAGACTAATTAAATCCCGTAATATTCTGCAATGTACTGTAATTTATCCATTAATTTACAACAAATTCGGGATGAAACCGTAAATTTTCACCCCAATTAAAAAAAAATTGGTCAATTTAAACTACAAATTTAGTGATCCTGTGATGTTATGATGAAAAAATAAAATACAATAAATTAAATTGTTTAAGGGTTTATCCTTTCACATCCCTGTACCCGCACAAGAAACCCATTAAAACTCTCTTATATATGAATCTATTAAATTATCCATTAATTTACTCCAAATAAATACCTGAATAATACTCACTTAAATATTAAATTTCAATATCGTATCATTTGCTCCTGAAAATATTTCAGACCCCTAATGGTAACCAAATCCCACTCTGGCCACCATAGCGAGCACTTAAGGTGTTAGCTGAGTTTCCTGCGGTACATTAAGGCTTCACTCCGGATCATTTAACACTATATGTTTAATGTTATGGTCATGCCTCAGTTCTGACAAATCATGTATTCTCTGTTTGGTCTGACTGATGGCTTTAAATACTACAATACCCATGAGCCACAGACAGTCTGGGGTGTGAGTCACAGCTGTGGCAAATCAGAACATTCAGTTTATCATTCGGAAACAAAACATTGCACTGTGGTTGCTGACTTCATCCAAGATTGACCCAGAATGCAAAAGTGGACTGGTTTAAATCTGTGAATGTTTTATGGAGTTTCTACAAAGTGTAAACTTTCCCCTCACTATTAGAAATTCACGTTAGAGTACAAAATTCGTTCATCATTATAGTTTTCTTCTCTCACTACATTTTTTTGGACAGACTTTGACTTTTTATCAAAGAACTTGCTGGTCTTGAATTTCAGTTTCAAGCCGTGCAAACCTTGCTTCAGCTTCAGCGTCAGCCATATAAAACTGTCTCCAGTATGTAGACATAGGACTTTTACTGCTGAAGCTCCAGACACCTGAAATTACTTCTCTTGCTAGTTGCAACTGAATTCCCTGGAGGCAAGTGACAGGCATTCTGGTAATTGTGGGAAAGTGTTAACAGAACAGATGCAGATGAAGCAGATGGAAAAAAGCTAATTTCACTGTCTTACAGTAAAATTCTTCAACTGCAGTTAACATGACTAACTGATGGCATGTGACAGTAGCAGTGAATAAGGAGGTGACTTGTTTCCACCATGCTGCTCTGTGGTTTTATAGTACGACTTCTATTCTGGAGGTCTTTAAGACTTGTCTTGCTCTGCTGGTGTGGTGGTGTTGGGGTATAATGTGTTTTCTGTGGTGGGCTCATGCCAAGACAAACACACCTGAATAATCTAGATGAAGTATACCTATCAAAACACATGTCCGCCTCACTTGCCCTGCAGGTTGTGCACCGCAGACTGGGACAATTGTGGTTTCTCAATTGGTTGGTGATGGAGAGCAGGCCAAGCATATACTGGGATGAAGGTCTGACCACTTATTACTGGCTCAGGGTGAAGCTGAGGCTGCAGGCACAGGGGACAGGGTGTGGTTTGGGGGTTGTGGGGTTATAGGGAGTGTAAGGCATAAGTAGAGAAAGGCAGTGAAGGGAAAATGAGATATATGGTGATGAAAAAAAGTGAGGTGAACTCAATGAGGCAGAATGAGCTGTAGAGAATTGCTGCTGAACACTATCAAAGCTACTTCTTAGCAGCACTGCAAGAGGACACCAGAGCCGGCAAATTTATATACAACTTCAAATATTAAAGTGTGGGATGCAACAAACTATATGCTCATGACTGTGCATCATGGAACCATGTGACTGTGCCTGGGGCTGTCAAACACTGAACATGAGACACAGCCACTGGGTTTCTGAATGGCATCTTTTGACTGACTGAGTAAAAAAAATGGTGATGGGCATTTGGTCATAAACTCATAGTATTCAGCGAATTGAAAATCTGACCTGATGGCACCTGATGAAAAGTCAGGGAACCTTTAAAGTCAATAGGATTCATCCTGAAGGGAATACGAATGTCTGTACAAACTGGCTCATGGCTATACAGGAACCCCTAACTCTAACCCTAACCCAGCCAATATTTTGCTGAAAAAGAAAACCCAAAGACCCAACAGTGAATGAAGACAAATCTAAAAACTGACCAACACTTTTCACACCACAGCAAGCAAAAGTGGACAACAAAACTATGACGTAACTTTGGATTCGCCCCTAAAGAAGCGGTAGCTAATCTGGCATCACATTAACAACTTGTTGGATTTTCTCATCACTTTCGTGACCAAGTTGTGTCTTTGGGCACTGAAGCCCTTATTCAGATGCAATCATTCTTCAGGCAGCTCATAAATTAATCTACACAGATGTCATTTGGGCATGTTTGGGTGTGTGTTTCCTTTGAACCTGCACAGATTGGGGGTATAATGTTCGTGCACATTAGGAAGCACTGTCACATTCAGCAAACCACAACGTAAAGACAACAGAGAGGAGATCAGGAAATGGAAGTCCATATCACTAGGCTGACAGCATAAACAAACCTCTACATCTGTGAAACAAACATGAAGGAAGTTGGGTTTACCTTCGCCAACGGCTGGGACAATGACAAGATGACAAGATGGACAACCATATTAAGTTTCTTGAAGAGAAATTGATTTTCCCATGTTTTGCTAAAAGATGACTTATGGCAGCAAGCCCAGAATAAACCTCCCAACAGGATGCTGGATCAACCAATGAAGTGTGCATGTCAGCTCCTCTATGAGGCGTTGCATCCTACGGTTACCTGTAAAAATCGAAGATGCTTAAATGTATCTCCACAGACACACAATTCCAGCTTCATAGAGTTAACAGTGGAAGCTTGACGGGAAACGATGGGGGGAGATGGGGAATGACGTTTAACAAAGGTCCCTGTTGGATTCAAACTGGGGATGTTGCAGTTTATGTTTGGGACTCCAAACCCTGAGGCCACAAGAGCAGCTCTCTGATAGACTGTTTTTCCTTAAATATACCTGAACTAAATATTATTGAATGTAGAGAATTGGTTAGTGCCATTATCTGCCAACATAGCTGTATCAAAAACAGCCTTAGAAAATGAAGAAAAGCCTGTGATCACTTGATTTGCAGGGTAAGCTCATTAATGATGTTTTGGTAAGCAGAGGAATCTGCATGGCTGGACTCTCAGGTCTATGTTTGGGTGTTGGGGGTGGGTGGGGGAGTTGTAGGTGTACATGCCCTGCTGACCTGCGGTGGAATGTTTTCCCCAAGTTCAATCCCACCCTCGGGGGATTTCGGACTTTTTAGCTGCTGCTCACCTCTGTCACCGACATTATCCAGAAAACCTTCACCACAGCACCACCTGAAACTTCCAGCAGGCAGCATATTTATATCACCCTGCAATGTCAACCCATCCTCCCCCACCCGCCTCCACCCAATAGGCACGGACTCACAGTAGATTGCTTGTTTTTGACCCTAGAGTGTCCCCCCTTGTCCTCTTTCACTCTGTCTCCTAGTTGCTGAGAGCGAGCGGTAAATAAAACAATGTGTGGATTAATGATCAAGTGATTTGAAGGCTGTGTTCTTCCAAGGGCCAGAGCAAACCGCTCTTTATTTACCCAAAGGATAAATCAAAATTATGGGCTGTATCAACAATAGAACTGCGCTCCCCAGAGGAAAAGAGCAAATGATAGATCATCAGTGGAAAAGAGTATGCTATGAATTACACAAAGTCCCTTCTGTCTAGTTATCTGATAATAGCTGCTCCTTCACACGCAAGAATCTGACACACTGATTAATCCAGGTTTTCTGTTAAGTACTCAGAAATGAGGAAATCCACTGTGGATTATGTCTCATGGTAAGAAGGGTGGAAGGAAAGAATCACACCTACTGTAGTTTCTCCAATGTAATGACGTTTCTTAGCCAGTTTGACTGAAAGGGATCTTTGCTTAACATTGATTAACCCGCTTTTTCCTCAACTTTAGTCACACGATAACAGGTGGTCATGATCACCTGACCTGAGCCCAGCCATTAACACTGCAAATAGTGTCACCCCAGCAAGTCAAGACCAACTAGTCTCCAAGTCTTCAAATGTGTGTCCTAGTCATTTAATCTTTTTAATGCACATATTTTATATATTATACAATCTACCGAAACCCCTCGATTACACGTGTCAGCCCCACTGGTGCAGTTAATTTAGATGATTGTGCAGAGATCTGTTTTTAATCGAACACTTCTTCTGTTGATGAGGGTCAAAAGAGCCACATTAAATCCAAGTTTTAAAACAATAAAACGTGAAAATCTCCATAGGCCCTGCACATTGTCTCCTGTTATATGATCATGTCACACTCCAGCTGATTGAGACTTTTGCATGATTATAAAATGCACAGTTTATGTGTTAACAAACTGGATTATTATTGGGTGGAGAGGTGATGTTGGCGGTGTGTGTATGTGCAAGATTTGACATCCTGATTTGCTAGTAAGTAGACCTCTACAATTTAATATTATATTTCTATTCTTTTCTGCTGATGATTTTCTGTAAGTGGTGCTCTTTTCTGCAACAAAAGGAAAAATTCATTCCGCTGACTCCCCCAGAGAATTTTTCACATTCTCTGTCTCTGTCTGTCTGGGACACTCCTATCACAACTTCCATATATATCAGGACTTCCATGATTATTCTTGTGTCAGAGAGAAAGGCTTGTACTTGTGGATTGCCTATATTTAGTGCTGAGGGCAGTGCTCAGTGTTTCCTATCTTTCAACATGTATGTCCTCCACAGCTTCCCCTGGAGCTGCTGCTTCACCAAAGAACAGCTGTATCTGCTTATGGCTGACATACAGGGAGTAGATCCTAATTGACTGTTGCATTAGATTTGCTTGTCAGGCTGCCAACTCCTGCTTTAAACAGCTAGTGGGCTGTTGTTCACTGCTGAGGAGAGGACAGCATAGACATACAGCAAAGTCATTGGTTTAATTGTGTCAACGTTTGCTGAAATGTGTGTGTACACATGCTGCTTCTGCCCTCTTGTGGACAAAAGCTGTAATACAGTGAAGGAAAGATCTGGGATGTGTCAGAAACAGTTTCTCTTTTACAATATTAACTTTTCTGCTGTCGGCTGGTGACCGGCTCAGGGTGTACCAAACCTCTCGCCCATTGACAGCTGGGATAGGCTCCAGCCCCCCCCAACCCCGAAAGGGATAGTCAGGGGTATAGAAGATGAATGAATGAATGAATATTAACTTTTGCACAAGTGTACATAGGGGGTGATATGAGGGCATGCATCAGTAATAATGGCGTCATCTTGAATACACTGACAGCTTTTGTTTGTTTGTCTTTGCTAGGTTGTGGTAATTTGATTGAGCACATGTTTATTTGGGAATATGAACCTTGTGAGCACAATATAAAGTAAAAGAATGAAGGTCTTAAAACTACATTTTGAGTCAGGCCCCTTCTACAAGACAGTGAAAGGATAAAGTCTTTATGCTGGACCTTAGGTAATAATGTATTTTAGCAATGGAAAGTCCTTGACAAAATTTGAAAATAATCAAATTACCAAAAAACAACTGGCAGTCAATCTGGGGCCTCTGGGGGCCAAAGGGTTGATGGTTGCTTTGTCTGGTTTGTCAGCCAGCTTTGCCCATAATAATATCTTGTCATACAGATAGTTTTGGTTTATGGTACCCACTGCATTGACAAGTCACATTTAGAAGATGTGACAGCAAACATCTCTTTCCAGAAACTGTGTGTTTTATTTTTTAGAAATGTGGATATACCTTCACAGTACTGAGGGAGAAGGAGAATACTCTTTCTTTTTTTGTAATCTGGGTGAACTGACCCTTTAAGTGGCCCTTTCACTATTTCCTTTGAATTTTTATTTTCCTGGATAGAATGCCATTGATACTTTGATATCATTTCAGTCACTTCAAACATCAAATTAATATGCTTCATTTGATTTTCTGTTTGAATGCAGTCTCCTGTTGTTCTTTTACAAATCAACATTCTTTTAAGTGATTTTCCCTCTAAGCTGTATGTCTGTCCGGATCTCTACTGAACTTGGGAAACAGTATTCTGACAAGCTGGTCATTGTATCAGACTCCCTTGATCACATAAATAAAAGTCAGTTCACTAAAGACCTTAAGTCAAACTAGTGGTTGCAATGTTCATGACAAACAATCATACAAGTGTTGGATAGAACAAACATACTGATGATTCTGCTATTCTTACAGACATCAGTTGGCAGTGTGGTTCAAACAAAGATTGCTGAACAGCGTCTGAAACTCTTCCCCTACAGATGTTGGAATTAGTGGAACTGAGTTCAACAATTTCCAGAACTTTCTGAAACAACAGTCTCTCCCTCTGGTGTTTTTCTTTTTTCATTCTTTGATTAACTTCAATCACTGTGTACAAATGACAGCCACACGGGAGAAGGAGTCTGAAAGGATGTGCTGTTATTCCCATTTAAAATATTACTGCATCTCAGCCCTCTCTCTGACTGAAGGTGTTTCACTGTCACTGTCACAAGTGGATGTTTTGAAAAGATAGAACCATTTTTACCTTCAGATAGTCTGATGAGACTTACAACCCAGTTCAAGCTTCACCCCAAACTTAGCAGAGCTAAAAATATAAATATAAATATAATATATTTGTTCCAAGGCTGCTCCCTAAATGATTATGATTCAGTTGAGAAGTTTTGGTTTGAATCTCATTTTTTTCCTACACAGAGCAAGGAAGGCGACAACATGGCAGTCTGTCACTGAACTACTCAACTACTGAACAACTGAAATAGAGACTGGTGGCGGAAACAGATGGCAGCGCAACTGAATTCTGTTTGCTGCTCTGACACTCCAGCATGAAATTCTAGCAGAGCTTCTTTTGAACCAATCACCAATCACTGTTACAGCCTCCTCTACTGCCACCCTGTGCGACTGATTGGACAGTCGGCAGTGCTGTCAGCAGCAGGCAGGGAGTCCAGCCATGACCTGGACCCACACTCTTTATTTCTCTGACTGATGTTTTCACATTAAAGATGATGTACAAAGACATTATAATGAGGCATTTTGGCATGACTATGGCACTAGATTAAAGGCCAAAGTATCACTAAAATTAGTTTGAATCATTGCTATTTATAGAGCTCATAGCCACAAAGGCAAAAACCACATAATAAATAAATGAGTCATCATTCTGCAACATCTGATGTGTAAAAGACTTTCTGTCATAAGTGATCAGGTAAATGGGAGAGAACAGGCTGTCCAAAAAACAAGCCCCGTCCTCCTCATCATGGCTCATATGATGATCACGTAGTCTTTTCCCAATGCTGCGATAACTACATGCATAAACTGTGTCTCAGGTTGCTTTGTTGCTTTTCCAGACAGATGACATGATATTCTACAAATTCTGCTGTTGGTTCATCCATTTCCCCCCCGCCCCCGACATGTCCACAGACCGTTAGCCGCAATCAGAGCCGTGACTCTCTGAGGCCTCCCGGCTCCACATCCTCTCCTTCGCCCCTCTGAAATAACAGCAAAGTCAGTCTTGACAGACAGCGAGTTCACAGGACTCGTCAGGTATTAACAGATTTGATCCTTGCTGGAAGAGGAAAGGCCTTTGGGAGGGAGGTTTGGGGGATACCGACATTGCTGAGGAGGCTGATGGTCTGTGAAGGCGTGGGGGGCCAGAGCCAAGAGTCCTTGCTAACTTGGCAGTCATGGTCAAGGAAAAGTTCACGCTCTTGTGTCTGATTTAGGCCTGTGTGAGTGTGCTGTCTTGTGCTTTTACACAGTATGTATCAGCACGACATATCTTTGCCATGAAAACATGAGGAAAATTAGAGCAGAACTTAAGATTTAAGTATTGAGTAAGATAAATGTCAACATTGCTATTATTTCTGATACATTTACATTCAATTCATTCATTCAACAGTTAGTTAGTAAATATGGCTCCCTCATTTATCATAACTAAGACTTTTTAATGCATAGAATTACAAAGCTCTGTCCCTATAAATATTACACTGACATGAGAGTTTAAGTTGCACTATTTAGAATATCTAAACAATTTATTAAATAATTGTGTGTAATGTGTCACATGTCAAATGACGAATCCAGTGCAGTTCATTTGCTTCTGCCCCATTTCGTCAGTTTTCTTTCATCTGGAATCTGTGCGCTTCATTATGTGATTTTTCTGTTTCCTCCAAGTTGGCAAAAATCAATGACTGCATGTAAAGCTGTGTGCAGTGCAACAAGCTATAAATACAACACTCTCATATTATCACACTAAAATATGAAACCAATAACTAGTGTGGCTATAATTTGTCCAGGGACTTTGGCACTGAAAGCCATCCATCTAATGTGGTTTCTTATCAATCACTTATCTTTGATATTCTAAGATTTTTTTTTTTTTATTCCAAGCCCATCAAAGTGGTGATTTTCAAATCCGTATATCTCTCATCTCTCATTTTCCAGTTTTGGGTGATATGTAAAAGAAATTCTGTTTGCCTTTAATGTATTGAGGTGGAACCAGAATTCTCACAGATTTGGGTGAATAAACCCTTAAAAATCAAATTCTCCTCCTCAAAGTTAATATTTGGCTCAGACTTTTATGAATAGGGACTTCTAAATGAACAGCTACGAAACAGACATTAATCTATTGTGCCTTCATTGACATTTTCAGATGATTAGATTTTGGAAACCAGTCCCATATTTACAGCTTGTGAACTGAGGCTACACAAGCCAAGATTCATCTAAACACCTCTGTGATGTTTCATGAACTATGAAATTCACAGAAAAGGCAGCATAAATATTTGACTTTGCTTTTCAGGTGAGTTGAGTAAAAGGGCAGCAGGCTGTGTTTAAAGATGGACGATAAGAGACTGGGTGAGGTGGGGGAGGTTCATAGAAACTGATATAAATTGTGATTACAGTCATCTCCACTGACCCCAGAAAGACTGCGGTGTTGGCAGCCGCTCCCCTGTCTAATCTCCAGCTGCTAAGTGAGTAATTGGAAGTGAGAGCTTATGTATTTTTGTAATGAGCTGACAGCATATTTCCACTCCTTGCCCAAAAGGTTCGCCTAATCAACATGGTCACGCTGTTTCTCTGTTAGTGACAGCTCTCGCCACAATGGCCGTGACAAAACAAAACGTCAAGCAGTGGACGGATGTGTGTGTGTGTGTGTGTGTGTGTGTGTGTGTGTGTGTGTGTGTGTGTGTGTGTGTGTTTTGGGTGGGCTTCAACTGCTCCCCTAGCACTGCATCAACATCACTCCTTCAGTCTGCAGCCTTGGACAAGAAGCCAAGCTTCCTCAAAAGCCCTCTTGTCCCTGCTGCATGATAGATGATTTACATGGATGTGGCATGTGTGTGAATGTAAGCTTTGTATGTCACACCAAGCAAGTCCCCGGCTACACACACCACCACACTCACCACGACCTTATTCACTTGCGGTGACAGTAATGGCAGTTATAGCTGAGGAGCGGTTTCATGAGGCAGAATGTCTGCAGCGACTGATCAAGACAAGCAAATAACCGCATGTGCATGATGAGAAGAGTGGTAATAAAGAAGGGCTGGTCATTCCGCCATCATTCTACTGAACTGTGAAATTCAGCAGTGAAACTCTGTATTTGATTCAAAAACACTCTGACACTCCATTCAAAATCTAAGAAGTTTTTTTAAATCAATAAAACTTACTGAACTAACGAAAAGTTCCACTGTAGCAAGGTAAAACTGTCCTTGTAACATGCCATGGTCTGGTATGGTGTGTGTGTGTGTGTTTTTTTTTCCTGTTTCTTATCTCTCTTCAGGAGCCGCCCTCACCCCGGTGCTTCCACTGACTCATCAAGGCCTATGGTATAAGGCCTGGGGAGAGATGCAGGCAGGGGCCAGTGGGCCAGATAGCAGTGTAGACCTCATGTTTTTTGCTTATGCTTTCTCTTTCCTTATTCCTGCCGTTTAATTCTGTTGTTACAGCCTTCAACCTCTTGACTTTCTCAGGCAACATTTTGGGGACTCGTCAGGGCTTTGAAAAAGGGGATAGGGAAACTGATTTATTGTATAAATGAACGTTTCTTTGAGTGGAGTTTGTCTCCAATGACTGCTGCAGGGAATATTGTGGCCTGTATGTCCGTTGTCAGGCCCAGGGGTTCTCAAACGTGTTACTCAAAGGTCCACAATGATTGGAGATGACAAATAACATTTAATCAATGAATTAACGCCACCTGTCTTGTGATTGGGCCAGCATGAAACCGAGGCAGCCAAGGCTGAGACAGTTTGTCCATATTTATTTCTGACTCAGATTGTAAACTACATTTACACTAGCTGTAGAAACTGTGTGCTTGAGAAAATGAGACATGTTCTGAATCTCATCACTAATTCTCTGGTGTAAGGATAATATGTGAACAGTACAGCACCAACACAACACTCTCTGTAGCTGTTAACTCGCCATGACAACGATGTCAACGATAGGAAAATAAGCCACATTAAGACCATATTCAACTGGGGACAAGATCACTGTCACTGCTGTCCTGCTACACTGTGTATTCAATGTCACTAACAATTTATTGAGCAATAGAAAATAGACTTAATACACTAAATAACATATAGTAGCCTATTCATAACACAAGCTGGCAGGGGTCCTCAGATGCATTTGTCTAAGGGCCGGAATTTTTTGAAGTAGACACTGTGGGGACCAGACTTTCAAATAAATAAATAAAAGGCCTAATTCACCTATTATTGTTTAATATTTTCAAGTGCTTACAAAATGAATGTGATTTTCATGAGCTTACATCAGTGTTACATGGAAAACACATTAAGATGACTAGATGCTTAACTAGAAAATGCTCTCAGACCTCCTCCAAGGAGGCAGTCAGTGCTCAATACACAGTTCAACTAGCAATGAATGTGTCCTTATCTCAACAAAAAACTCGTCTTTAGGATCTAAGGAAGCAAACAAAAATACCCAGTTTAAGACTCAATATAACAGTTGGCCAATGAAAATGAACCAAAGTGACACCTCTGAGCCCCATCTCCGAGAAATGACATATTTCATTTGTTTTCTGTCAGAAATAGGCAATTTTGCAATGCACTATCCACTCGTAGTGACTACAACATTCTTCAGCTTTCCTATGGTTGAGTTTAGGCACTGACAGCACTTGGTTAATGTTAGGGAAAGATCATGGTCTATTTTAAAACAGAAATCATCAGCAGAAATCACAATCTTTCTAAGACCTTAACCAATTGATTTACTTTGTTGCATAAACCAGACCACAGCCTGGACGTGAACTCTGCGTTCTGGTGTATAAATTACATATTAATGTAATTTCTACGAGACAAGGTTGCACCTCTTGTGTCTAATAGACAAGCTTAGTGTGATTTTCCAACAGCTCTGGAGTTACTTCCTGTAGTCCAGCCAGTGTGCTGCTGTTGGCTCCAAGGAATGGTCAGCCTAGGAGCCAAGTGGTTTGGTGTTGGGTGAGGTTAACTTTGAATTATGGACTTTTTGGATCATTGTCAGAGGTTGCCAAGCTAATCAACAATCACTGGACTGGGCCTGGTCCACTGATGACTGATGATAGATCCACGTGTTTTGAATTCCTTAATATTTCTGGGGATGGATGTGGCCCGTGGACCACCAGTTGACAATTACTGAGTTATGGGGTTCGTCCGGATTGAGTTGGCACTCTGGGTGCGGACTGCAGCACTGGTATAACCTTTACAGACACTGCACTGAATCATCTACTACATATGTTCGACCAATGCAGTATAAAACTTAACTGATGGTGTTTTTGTTCATGTTAATGTCCATGCTGGTTTGGTCATATTGTGAACAGTCCCCCCTTAGTAATAGCTGCATAATTTCAGTCAAATACGTCAAACATGTAATGTAATGGCATAACAACAGCGGTATGACAATTAAAAATATCTTTGAGTTGTGGTCCTGGTTTTTGTCTGCTGTGTTGGCTGCAGTGGTCTGTGTGACTGGAGGGTCTGTGAGCGTGACTGGTCGGCTGGCTAGCTAGCAGCTACCCCCGCAGGCGTTTGGAGTGTTTGGAGTTGAGAAGCCCTCCAAACACGTTGGAGCACTTTCTCAATTGTGCTAATATCCAAAATCTAAACAGTTGATTTTGCAAGTTTGTCAATATAAGTGAAATGATGCTGTTCTTGTCCAAGATATAACATGTTGATTCAACAAATTTTGCAGAACCAAATGATTATGTTAAAGAAATGCATTGCTTACTGTAGGCAAAGTTCCATAAATTCAACTTCTAATCTGAATAAACCAAAATGCTAAAATCACTTGTTTTCACGGCTGTTGGTTGTGACTTACTGATTATGTGACTGTCGACTCTACTGACCTGTTTCAACACAAAGACTCATAAAAGTTTGTATTTTTTTGTCTACTTTAGCAAATGCTAAAACACGAAACGTGTTTCACTAGCACTGACTGCCTACACCTGGTATATCTTTCAGATTATCTTTCTTTTCATCTGTATCTGTATAACCTCAACCTCATCAAAAAACCCTGATAATGTTATTAGAGTTATTTGCACTCTGATTTTTTAAATGAAGCATGCGTTACACACTGAGTGTGTGTCTAAATCTTAATTTTTAGAAACCCATAGAATGTAGTGTTTGGACACTTGAACTATTAGAAATTGACAACCTGAAGTGCTAAAAAAATCTGAATTTGAACAACTGTGATACACACAAACGCTCCAAAAGAGCTACCAAATGGATTTTGTGGTGAGGTTATTTTGTCAACTGCTCAATGTTTTTGAAGAGATGTTGCTGTTGAAAAAAAAAAATAATATTTCAAGGTTTAGAGCACCATAAACTAAATCCCATTCACCTCCATTGTACTGGGGTGGAGGAAGACATTTCAGAGACTGAATCTCAAAACCTTGACAAATAAAACCAAAACTATCAGGATGAATACAGTAAATACTACTAGAGGGAAATGAGAACATTTTTTAAATTTGTGTGAACTGACCTTTAAATCATGTGTAACGAACAGTGAGTTTGCTGCAGTGCTCCACATCAAAACAACTAATTACCCTCAGGACAACTTCTGAAAATTGTGCTTGGTCTGCATGTGCTGTAAGTCGAGAAGTCTGTGATTTCTTTTTGGATTCTGAATCTTAAAACTGGGAAATAACAGAGGTGAAAAGGCAAGTGATACAAGAAGGGTCCTGTCTTTTAAATCTGTAACTGAAGCTGATGGGGCTACGTGGGAAATCAGCTTTGGCTGAGGGCTTCACGGATTAGACCCTGTGTGCTGCGCTCTCTCTGGGCCCTCGCCCCTGACCGCAAACCCCAACCCCTCTATCTCCACCGAGGGGATAGGCAGGCACATGAGAGGTCAGTGTGGATTGCTTACGGAGGTGTTCCATTTAAAACGCCAAAACAATTTCCCTCTGACCTGCTGAAAGTCTGTTCTCTTGTGCCACTTCACCCACAATGCAGTTCCTGACATGCGACACCAGTGAACCCGCAGTAACCTGCGAGGGCGATTACGTTTGGTCAGAACCTGCTATGGGCCTCACATGCTGCAAACCGCGAGCAAGAAGGGACAAAATACACTTGTGTCATGAACACCAGAGACCATCCCAGTGTGTGTTACACATTTCCTGGACTCATTACAATCACAGCGGCTTACTCTTTTTCCCTTCGTGTGCCCTTGCAGTAATCTGGAGTTCTGGCGACCGCTCTAGGGCGGCTGAGGCTCTGGTATCTGCAGCACGGGGCACCAATCCATGCGTGACCATGTGTAATATAATCAAAAAGTCAGTGCTGTGTTTTATACAACCAATCAGAGCCAATCAGTGTGAGCCCAGTGTGTGATGGGAAGGTGGAAAAGGGGGGGTTCAGGGGTTGCTGGGGCCCCGGCTGAGTGTGTTACTCATCAGTCTCCGAGGCCCGGCGCTCTGTTTGGATTGCTGTGTTTGGATAAAGCAGATTGGTTTGCACTTAACCCTGTAATATATGCAAAACTATTCTCCTGATAATACTCTTTAAGCCTGGCCAGTCACCACTGTGGCAGATGCCGTAAACGTGGCACGGCTTGAAGAAAAATGACACGTAATAAATTGTGACATGGTCGCCAAAGAGCCTGTAGGAACCCTGTAGCCCTCCCCCTCAAGCCATACACACACACACGCATCCCTCACCTCTATGACATTAAAAAGCAGGATATGAAATATGGCATTGCGATTTACAGATGCAGGTTAAGGGTTCAGTTTCTTTAATTGTGAGTGTGTGTGTGTGTGTGTGTGTGTGTGTGTGTGTGTGTGTGTGTGTGTGTGTACAGGCACAACAGTGACAAACAGCAACTGGTTTCCAGTCATTAAGCCATGGAGCAAACAAAGGAACTTTTACTAGTTGGATTTTCATGGTGCTCAAATAAAGTCTAAAATCTAAGATGTTTGTGGGAGGAACTCTTTCAAATATGTCCAATACACCACCTCTAATATATTGATATACAAAATATGAATTGAAAATAAAAAGTTTATGAATAAATTCTATCACAGCCAAGCATGTACTGCAGTCTGAAGTAATCTTAGCAAATGTATTCATAATCATGACTAAATTTAACAAATTGCCTTTATTAGTACTAATAGTTCTAGTATTACTCTGCATTGCAGTTCTGCGAGTGGTTTGTCCAACTGGTGTTGCCATACTGCAGCAGGAGCCTTTACTTGACTGCTGCAGGTGAGTACAGTCAACGTCAAACACTGCACTGTCTCCTCATTTCAGCACTGCTAAATGTATTTAAAAAAGTAATAAGTGGAACTCTAGAATGTAATATGGATGTGATGTCACTGTTCATAATGATAGTTTTGTGTTATGAAGATGATGATTTTATGACGAGTTGGAGAGCATGGTGATGAAGAACAGATGACTGGAGAGAAGAGGACAGGACGAGAGGAGAAATGAGAGCAGAGCAGAGCAAACGGCTCTGCTGCCCACCCAAGTTTACAGTGAATATGAAAAAACTATTTGCTCAACCTTGGCCACAAAACTGTATCTGGCCTTGACTTCATATAACAATACATGAATTTTTGTTCAGAAGACTATAGTTATGATTGGACTTTATTATTCCACAATCTTTGCCATTACATACCATGAAACAAGTAAAAACAAAAGAAAAAACAGGCAAACAGAAACAGTAAAAACAGAGCGATGTAATACAGTAAATGATTTAATATCATTTAAAAAAAGAAAGAAAAAGTTCATCTCATGTGTTAGTGAATTTTGATGTCTTAGAATGGCAGGGAATGAGCTTTCAAATTTCGGGGGTGAATATGACAAAAGTGGTGTACCTGTTAAAATCCTTTATCTTAAAGAATTAGCTCAACGTTTTAGGAAAAATACTTATTGGTTTGGATTTGTGAGAGTGAGGCGAGGAGATGGATATCAATTTCAAGTCATGAGCTGGGAGGCAATTAGTCTAGCTCAGCATAAAGAGCGGAAACAGCAGCCTGGCTCTGTCTGAAGTTACAAACAACTGATGAACATTTTATGGCTTGTTACCGTACGCGAACAGAAATGTGGTTTTAAGTTATTTTATTATCATTAATTAAACATTATCATTGTTTGTGTTGTACAGCAGTTTGTAACTCTGGCTTCAAAAGTGCTTTAGAAATAAAGTTTTCAGTTTATCCACTGGTGCAGGACTCCTGTGCAGTGTCTCGGAAAAGAGTCACTGCACTGACCGTCAAGAAATACTTTCAGCATGTAACGTCCCCTGAAAGTACAAACAGCCTTCTTTAGACTCCTGTTTGTTGACAGATTCATGTTAATCAGTGAAGTTTCAGGGTGTTGAAGGTATATTTCTGGCTGGCTCTTTCCCTCCGGCTCCAGTTTTGATGATAATTGAAGTTAATCACATCCTGACTTCAACTAGGACTTGAAAAAATGAAATTGACTTCAATCTTGTGACTCAAGCAAAGCAAAAAAATGTATTCTCAAAATGTAGTTACACGATCTGTGAGATGCATCTTATGCTGTCAAAACTATGTGTTTGCTATATTATGTTTTTATATGAAGTCACAGGTGTTTTTTAAGTTACTCTGCATTCCTAATTCTTTATGATTTATCCACTTTTTAGGTCTCGGTTGTAATTTTTGAAGTTCTGTTTCTCAACATTGTGATGTTGCCACTTCTCCGTTCGTCCTCTATGGTGCCTGTTTCATTTTTTCTTGTTCGTATTTGATTGTAAA
Organism: Chaetodon trifasciatus; assembly: GCA_037975065.1. Classification (NCBI taxonomy): domain Eukaryota; kingdom Metazoa; phylum Chordata; class Actinopteri; order Chaetodontiformes; family Chaetodontidae; genus Chaetodon; species Chaetodon trifasciatus. The sequence continues at coordinate 3,535,460 of JBBMOE010000044.1, forward strand.
AGTTGAAACTTCCCCTTCATTTCTATCAGAACAACATCAACATCTGCAAAACCAAACAATCCCTCAAACCAGACGCCTTTTGAAGACAAAATGTACCACAAATCATTTCCATACAGTATGTTCTCAGTCCGTCTAACCCAGACAGCTGCTTTCTCCTGAGTCCAGCTTGGTATGAGGCTGGAAGCACCCTGGAGAACTGTCTGTCAGTCTATCACATGGCTTCGTTTTTGATATTTTTCCTTATTGTCACGTTTGGTGCAGAAATGAAATTTGATTTGAAAACATAATTTCCACAGGGGTGATTCTCCTCAGCTGGGCCTGCACTGTCGTGACAGTTGCAGAGCCACAGTATGAACAGCTGACATTTACCGATCCTAAACTAAGCTGGACCTGAGGTAGGTGTTGTCACAGCTGCCTGGTGGTCATGCAACAGAATAATATGAATGAAAAAAACATTGCTAATTGAGCACATGGTTTCAGGGAAGTTTTGAAGTCAAGTTTCTTAAATATGAATCCTGCCTCCAGAACAAAAGTGGGAAAGTGGAATTCTGTAAAAAAAAAAAAAAAAAAAGACAAGAAAAAAAAGTTTCATCGTGAATAAAACACAGTTGAAAAAAGGTATTTGAAGATCGGAATGCCAATAATGAAATGAAAATACTAATATTTCATAATAATGACTTTACTTTTAATAATTTGTTTATTTGTTAATATATTTGATGTAACTTATTAATAAAATATAATAGCTAAGATTTCCCATTATTTATTTAATATTGAAGACTTTGGTGGAAAGCTGTTGGATGGTGATGATCTTGCAAACCTTCCCTTTCACTCTTGATGGTACTTTTCTGTCTTAAATCACTCCTGATGCTCTTCTCCACCAGCTACACCCTGCTTGCACTTGCACTCCTCCACTCTCCCTGTTACTTTGAACAGCTGACCCCAAGTTTTTAAAGTCATCCACCTTTGCCAGCTCTTCTCTTTGCATCCTTCAAGCTCATCCACACACGTATTTGCTCCTGCTGACGTTCATTAATGTTGTCTCCAGTGCGTACCTCCACCTCCCCAGGCTCTCCTGAACTTGCTCCCGACTCTCGCTGCAGATCGTAATGTCATCTGCGAACATCATAGTCCACAGATACTCCTGCCTGATCTTGTCTGCTGACCTGTCCATCACCATAGCCAACGAGAAAGGGCTCAGAGCCGGTCTTTTATGTAAGCCCAATGAGCAATCAGCACTTGTGTATAAAAAGTCATTCCTCATTTGAAGCTGCAACCTCAACATAACAAGATTCAGAAATAGTAATTGAAAGGGGTCTTTTGTAGGAGTTCGTCATCGGAGGACAAGTGAGGTAAAAGGTGAACATTGCCAAGGCTAAGTATCATTTCACGTTATCTGTAGACCAGCGTTTTCCTCATCTAAAATGTGTATACTTTCCACTCTTGTCACTGTAACCTCTCTAATCTTATCTACGCCACACACCCAACACCTTCTCACACAATGCCTGTGGAGCTGTCTGTCAGTGTCGCCCACTCGTACTTCTTCATGGCTTCCAGTCAGAGGTGTTACCATCTCCCTTCACTCTCTCCAACCCCCGCTCCCCATCCACTAACCTTTTCAGACCTCTTTTTCGTGTTTCTGACACTTCATACTCAACTTACCCCCCAAAACTCTCCAACCTTTCTCTTCTGCACATACTGTCCCTATCCATGCCAACCATTGCTCCCTGTCTCCCTCTTCGCTTACCTCATCTGTCCAATCAGCTTTCCTCTCACTTAGCTCCTTCTCACTCGTGCCTCCCAGTTCTGCCTCAGATACTCTCCTCTCTACTTTGTCCTTTGCCACCTCCCTTTCACCGAGTGACTATATTAACTTTGTAAAAAAAAATCAGTGACATATGCTCCTGGTTTCTCCACCCACCTGGTGACTGCCCAGCAGCCCAGCTGGTCTTCAACCTACCCAAGTTCTCCTAAGTTACACCATCCTTCTGCACCCTGCACTGGATACCGGCGGCTGCTTGAATCTGATTCATGACATTGGCACTTGCCTACTGTTCTGGGAACGCCTCAGGCCTATCCTACACCCAGGACGTGGTCAAACCATGCACTCCACTATGCTCTGCTACTGTCAGTATGCTGCTACTCCCTCAGTATGAACAAAATGGTGAATGTTTGCAGTCCTGGCTCCACAATGATGTCAAAAACTGACAATTCATCTGTTCAGACTGTACCATGGCTCTCTGTCTCTTACTGTGTATAAATGTAGCACTTGAAGCAGTTGCAAGTTTTGGGTTGGATCATGCACTTAATGTGAGTCGCTTTGGATGAAAGCAGCTGAATAAATGTAGTGTATTTTCAAAATACCACATTATTTGGTTTCACATACAAATTATGTATCAATAATCAATTGGGACTTGCACAGTCCCAGTTTAGACACAGATTAACAATCTGTGTCTGAGCGGTAGACTAATGTGAAATACCTGCTGTTTAGACTCTGGTTGGGCTGCAGGGATATTTGAGTGATGAAGAAAATGATTGACAGCCATCTCTGTATGTGTTTGATTTACAGTATCATTAAACTATCTGCCAAATGAAAGGCCCTTCTGTGAACTGCTGCCAGAAAGCTCTAAAGAGCCTCACGCTTTATCACGACCCAGCATCAGATGGGATCTCCCTCCATGTAATAAGTAGCTGTGTGGTTTTCATAGTCCACTGCTCCGCTGAAATGTTGGCCTAACCCAGCGCTCTGCTGCCAGATTTCTTCATGAAACCTAAGCCGAGCCTGGTGCTCCAGACTGTGGGGGTGCAGTGCAAATGATGACATAATCAAATGTGTCTGTTTTCCCAAAGTTCAACTGCACCCTGAAGGTACCTCCAGGCTCAGAGTAACAAACACACTCTAACTCAACTGGTTACACTTAAGATTTCCACTCCAATAATTGATTTTAACTTCATTCTGTTACCTTCAGTCTTCATTTATTGATATTCATACCTTTCATTTTATTTCAGTATCATATGGAACTGTGCCACAACAACACAGCCTCTTTTTTCAGACACAGGGACTTGTAGGACACATGTGAACTTGTGGACCCCAAAGTCCAGCATGTAATGAGCAGCTTTTTTTTTTTTTTTCATTGAAGTAATATCCTCTACAAGCCTCTTGTCACAGATGACAAGCATGTAAGTTCCACCAAAGGATGACGTTTCCATCTCAGATTTCATTTCAATGTGTGATACAGGCCTGATGAGTTGAAACAGTTTTTGCATTAAAAAATACCCCAAATATTAAAAAAAGTCTAAATCTCTGTAGCAGAAATGTTTTTCTTTGTAAAACTCTATCTTTTTCATGATCCCTGTGGGGTTCCCAACCCTCACGCTGGAAACCACTGCACCAAGCATTTTATAATAAAACCATCCATAACATATTGGTGCAGGACCAAAACCCTAAAGTAAGGCTGTTTAAGTCGACTGAAAGCTGATCCAGCTGTGATTAGCTGCTGCCGTCATCAGAAACGGATGTTGCTTCACACAACGCTTCAGGGGAAAGCTCTTCATTTCACAAAAGGCATGAAACAAAATGAGACATCTCTGGTTGGAAGCCATCTTTTTAAAGCATCATTTGTCCGTTTGTAGCCTACTGCTGTATTATATTATCCCTGTCAGATAAGCATGGCAGTGTTCATGACACCTGATAACATGGTATAATGTGACAAGAATGTACGGATGTCAACAGTACATGATGATATCTTTTTTTTTTTTTTTAATGAGTCTCTCTCACTCATATGGGCACATAGCCTTATATATTTTATTGTGTGAAGCACTACAAGTACTATGCAAAGAGTGACATTAAACACACAAACACACTCATGGTTATCTATCTATCCAAAGTATATTGGCCCCCTCTCTTGCCCCATACACACACTTCATATATGACATTACTGATCATTCATTTCTCCTCTAAATGTAAACCCTCTGCAGTCAATTTCCAGCCCAAAACTAAGCAATTAATGAACCATCAAGAACCTGACAGTATATAAGGTACACTCCTATTTCCATCACACCAATAGCTAATGGTGGTGGATACAGACAGAGAGGGAAAAAACAAACAAACAAACAAAACTAAATGAAGACAGCTAAAGCGTGTGCACTATGTTGTCATCAGCTGCAGCATCCGTCAACACTATGACATATAGAAACATCTCAAGGTTGCAATGATCATTAATGTTGGAAGCAACAACAGCAACAGAATACAGTATCATGCACTGCACAGACAGTCAGTAGGTTCCTCCCCGCCTGATAAGAGTGAAGTATTTCATTGTCAATCCCTGTAAGAAATGATGGTAAAGTTGATCACAAATGCAGCCTACATTACCCTGCCTTACCCAATTGCAAATGTCCTCACAGGACTAAGCTTATTGGAATAACATTTGCAGACTACATATTGGACAACTGACTACTATATGACAGCGTGACATACAACAAATTAGTGCTGATTGCTAGAGAATGTCCTTGTTAATATAATAATTTGACATCAGCAGCTGTTTGCACTAAAACATAAGTAATATCAAGGTGAAATCTCATTAAGAGATGCAGTTAGAACAACACTGAATGGTAAAGGGCACAAAGTTTGATTGTGTATTAGATCATCTTAAATAATGAATACAACTTCTGAATACAAAAGGAATACTTATATTTGCACAGTCCTGATCCAGCCATGGCTGGCATATTCCAGCTGTGTGTCAAGCCTCTTTTATACATCACGGGTACCAAAAAGACTTCCACAAAGGATCCAACTGTGCATCCTCTCTCATAGCTCCTCTGGCAAGCCTCCTCTCTTCTTGAGGTAACCTTTAAAAATTAAGACATAGTTCATACAAATATATACAGTGTATATAACATATGCATGTCACCATTTTAATCATAATGAATTATTCTTTTGGATTGGTGTTTTTTTTTTTTGAAACAGCCACTTCTCTGATATTTAAGAGCAGAGGCTTATTGTGTTGTACAGAGGGAATGATACCAGCAGAGGGCAGCAGATAACAGGGATAACAGCACAGGCTTAGATATAACATCTATAAATTTCCATCTATTTGCCACCATCTAATGGAAATCTACTCCGAAATCAGAGGAACTGATTTTTCATGCAAAATTAAAAAAAACTTTGTTGTCATATTTTTGGAAGAATGTCACATTTAATAATTGAAGCAGGGTACCACTTACTGGATGATCAAATATGTGATATGACAGTAATGGGGGGATCATATTGTGTTTTCATGTTCAAAGCCATTTAAAACTGAATGGTCCCTATTAGATTCTAAATCTAATGTCTTGTGGGTAGGCTGAAAGTGTTCAGACACTCATAGATAACATCTTTCCATTCCTTTAAATTCTTTTAGAAGTCTCACTATGTCTACATGTGCTTTAAGCTCTGCAGAGAGAGAACAAAATAACTATCATAAAATCAAACATCTTGCACAGAAATTATGTGCAATAATAAAAGTATATCAAATATTAAATAAGAAAATTCACATTTACAGGCTGAGGTTGAAGAAAGAACAAAGGGAGGAAGGTAATGTGGCCTCTCTTTTGGGTGAAGGTCTCTCCCAGACAGGAGTGCTTGTGCTGTCCTTCCTGCCCCTGGTTTGATCATGTGACTTCTTGATGGGGATCTGACAGTGTCTATGATTTTACATATTGAATTTATAACACTAATAAGAACCAGAGGGCATATTATCACTGCAGTGATGATAATGATGACATTAGTTTCTCATTGTTTCATTACCATTTTCATTATTATTTGAATAACAGAACCCCCTGCACGCCTTGCTTTAAACTGCAACTCATATGCAGATTGTATCTAGGTATGATTTACGATTTTATGATTTATCTAGGTACACCTGGTATTAATATGTGTCTCCAGTGCTCTGTCTAACTCCTTCTTCTTATTGTCCATTTACACCTGCAACCTAATTTGGAAAAGCATTATCCAATTGCAATTCAATCACCCAAAACTAATTTTAACGCAAGGTCTAAAAGGTGTCCAACAAGCAACTTATTAGTCAAATGCCACAGTCACAGCTGACTAACTGACAGCAGGCAGGGAGGCAGCCTTCAAAAAAACTGTAAAACCACCCACAAGAAAGGCAGTGTGATCCATTTTGACTTGTTCAGTCTCAGAAAACAGAGAAAAACATTCCGATCTTTGGAAAAAGTCTCACAGTCAGAATGCTGACAGGTGGATGTGGCTTGCTGGTTGCTATCGTAGCTGCCCCTGTCATCATTGAAATGGAAAATTTCAGACTGACTGTGAACGCTGCTTTCATGTGTGAAACAACATGATCTTACAATCTACACTGCAGCAGATCGAAATCAGATTTGCTCATCCACACGTTTTGTACATGATGTTTCATTGTGGATGGTCAAAGGGGAAGCTGCTGTTAGTGGACCTGTACAAAAGCCATATTTATCAGGTCAAAGAAATTACATTATGTCTGATCTTACTCACCCAGGTTGTTGCTATCTGGTCAGGCCATCCACTGTTATGGAAAGCATCCCTGACAGGTGAGCATCTTTACTGGGAGATGAATTCTCTTATTTTCATTGACCTTTCCATTAAAGCTGTAAAATATGATATGCATATTTGGGATTAAAATGATTATATTGTTCTTGATTTCTTTCATCACCACATTGTTTCATCTGCAAAAACAAACAAAATGCTAGCAAGGTTCAGACCTTGGGGATAATATGCCTCACCTCACACCTGCCCTTCCATTAGGAAAACCTTAGGAAAACCTAAGGTTGCAGTGAAACTCGCAAAACTCTAGAGCTAGTGTTTGGTTTGTCTGTTCTGGGCTGCTGTAGAAACATGGTGGTACAACATGGCAGACTCCATGGAGGAGCACCTATATGTTTTGTAGATAAAAAGGGCAAGAGCATTACAAAAATGCAAAGTTTCTTATTTTCAGGTGATTATACACTAATGAAAACATACTGGACCTTTAAGCAGAAGAGGTTGAGATCTCTATTCCCTGAAACACATCAACTGTGAGCAAAGGACTTTATCGTCTTGTTCAAGTGTGTTAATGCAATACAAAACAGCTTTTGTTAAATGACAAAGTTGTAACAATGATTGGATATAAGCTGCTGTTGTATTCATTGTAATCAATAATGAAATGAAATTACAGGGATAAGAATGATTATGAATTGAAATGTAATCAAGTAAAAAGTGAGCTGAGCTGAAGGAAAACCACTCATGACTTTGGTTGTGGTGACATATGAGTCATGTCTTCTTCCACGGGAGTGAGGAACGCCAAAAGAGGATGTCACGTAGGCCACGTTCTGAGGCCACGCCAGGCATGTCAACAACTCATGCTAAGTGGAAAACACCAAAAAATGACATACACACATAAGTTACACACACTAATTGGACAGTTTTAATGTCCAAAAAGATGTGTGTAGTAAAGAAGGGGGAGCCAGAGAAAAGATTAAAAAATAATGAACAAAAGAGAGAACATTGTTCTTCTTTCTTCACCTCTTCAACCTCAAGCCAACTCTAGAGGAGTATGTGCGCAGTCTAACACTGCAAAGATGGACTTCTGAAATTCTGCAGTCAACACCAGAGGACAGAGCACAGGAGGACTAACCATTTTCCAACTGACTGTGGATTATTATCGCACTCTGCGACTACAATGATGGGACTTTGAAAGGAAATGTGGGTAATTGTGTGAATGATATCTAAAAGGTTCTTAAAGATTACTCTTGCCAAAGAATTTAACAGATCCTTGGGGCTTATTAAATTTAATCCTAGCACCATACCAAGAGCACAGATCAGTATGGGGAGAGCTGCCGTGAATGGACGTGGTAACTGTGTCCGACTCAAGGGCAGTTCAGTCGGGTGCAGTATCAGAGGAAGCAGGTTGGCACCCAGACGCAGGCGGTTAGAAGCTAGGCGTGTCTCCTCACCACCAGCTTAAACAGTCCTCAGACAGTACCTGTTAGGGTAATACTCTTAAGGCCTGAGGATCAGACCCTTAAAATGGAGAGCTGGTCCAGTACCTCCTGTGCAGGGGTGACTCTGGATCTGACACGCTGCAGCAAGTGCTGCTACTGAGGACAGACAATTTGTGCTACTATACAAACCTCCTCACTTGGCAGTCCCATTCTGCGAGTTGCGTCTGGGAAAGATGGCACCCTAGGATGGTGTTACACTGAAAGTCACTGAGCTGTTCAGTACGACTCATTCTAGTGCAATTATTTGTCAGTGGAAAATGCACACTGAGGCTGTATGCTTGATTTTGCACACCTGTTAGCAATGGGTGTGGCTGAGACAGCTGAACCTACTAATTGGAAAAGAGCTTCTGTTTTAGAGGTACAGTGTAGTAGTTTTTTGTTTCCCATTAATGCAAACACTGACAAGATAGTGACCAGTGTTATTCTGTGTTTTTGCTAACATACACTCTGATAACACTGCAATGTAAGTGCAGCGAAGAAGTAGCTGAAAAGGATATTTTTTATTTCCCCACTCTCATTTTTGCATTTCTCACACCAGACTGCAGTTACATCACACCCTCTTCAGGCTACTCACAGGAGGGAGTGAGTGATACATCTCACACCGTCTACATTTGATACGGAAAACAGGGATTTCGTCTTGTCACTGCGATGTGTTTGATGTCAAATGAAGAGAAAAGAGAATTGCATTGAACTGTCTAACTTATGTCTAAATCATTTTTGAGAGATTTAGAACTTTCTCACATACAGAACAGCAACCTGGAATACACACAGGAAGGAGAGATTAGTTGAAGTTACATCTCATCCACCACATGCTGAGTGGAAACTGGAAACAATGAGACTCAGTGCAACCACAAAACTCCAAACCCTAACTCCAAAAAAGTTTGGACACTGTGTAAAATGTAAATAGAAACAGAATGTGATGATTTGCAAAACACTGACACTCCATATTTAATTGAAAATAGCACAAAGACAACATATCAAATGTTCAAACTGAGAAATATCATTATTTCCAGTTAAATATGATCTTTCAATGTTTTGCAAATCATCACATTCTCTTGCTATTTACATTTTACACAGTGTCCCAACTTCTTTGGAAATGTGGTTTTAGGTTGCCAGTGAGAAGGAGCAGTGCTGAGGGCTGAGGCCAGCACTAACATTATCCAACTTGGTCATGATAGAGTGCTAACAACAGCTTCGATTCCAGGTACATTGAGGAGGGCTCATCAGACCCTGAGTGTAATGAGGGTGTCTTTATATTGGATGGTCCTTCACCAAGTCCAACTCCACCATAGACACTGTAATGTTCATCACCACCCACAATATGACAGTGTAAGATGGGACAAACAATATATAATTCTTTTATCATTTTCTCCTTTTATTCAGTTTTTCATTTGTCTGGAGAGTGGCAGTGGAGAATAATAAAATATGGATCACACAAAACAGGATGGATTAATCAAAAATTACAATAAATTTCATAACAACACGGTAGAATTTTTGTCCAAATGGAAATTTTGGTCTGATGGAGGATTCATCCTCTGAGTGTTCCCCCAGGTATAAACCCACAGATTACAAAATTGAAATTCAGTCAATACATTTTGAGATAAGGAGGACAAAAGTGTTGGTCAAACAAAGATTTTAACTGAGTGTGGAGTCGAGGAAAAGGCAGGGCATCACCACATATCCACAGCTGATTTAATTCACATAGTTTTTAAGTCAAGTAGTAGTCAAGAAATCGTGCTCAGGTCCACAGAACTCCATAATGACTGCCTTTTTCATCGGAGTGTTTTATCTGCTCGGGTCATTTTTCCTTGATGTTTGTGGGTCTACCATGGCTAGTAGACTATGTAGTTAAATGGTTTTCTTTTTAGTTTGTTTTAATTGTGTTTATAGTTGATATATACAATCGGGAGTCTGCCTAGGGTATTTCATTTTGAAAACTGAATGGATTATCACTTCCTGCTCTTTTCTGTGCATCTTGGCGTGGCTTCTATCAAAAATAGCCCTGGGTCATATCCTTTGCGGAGCACAGCCAAGAGCCAATTCTGGGACGCTTCTGAGATGTGTCGTACTGCTTCCTGTGGAATGAAAATTATTGTCCAGAATGGCCACGATCACCTCTGGTGGCTGCGTCATGCTCAGTGGAATTTTGGGGTTAAACTGCAACACTGGTGGGACAATAGACAAAATATAGTCATGACTTGTATGTTTAAAGCAAGGATCCCTCTAAGAAATCATTAAACTAGCACTCAAACCACTCCTAAGTCAGAGTGGAATTATCCATTTATCTTGCTACACTGAATCATGAGGATGATTATTTCCAGGAAAAAGTGTGTTTATATGTTATAAAGTGTGCTAGATTCTACTGAAAACTGCAGGTGTACTGTTAAAACAGTGGTTTACAATGGTTAAAATTGGTTAAAATGTAAAGAATTCTTTCCTTGACTGAAAGTGACATGTCAATTGACCTGAGCTGACTTAGAAGTGAAAACTAGTGAAAACTGGTGAACTTTATTTGAAATATTACAAATGATGGCCGAAATATCAGTTAAACAATAAACAATGAAAAAGTTGATGTCAGTTGATGGGCTTGTGATAGTTGATGGGCATGCACTGTAAAAACAGTTGAACAGCCGGTGCAACAGTGAAAAACAGTGTCAGAGTGTCAATGTCCTTGCAGACACTAAAAGCAGTTGAAATGTCAGTTGCAGAGTAAGAGATGAAAGCAGTTGAAATGTCAGTTGATGTGTTAACTGCTGAAAGTAAATTAAACTGTCAGTTGGAATGTAAGCAATGACAGCAGATGAAAATTGAATTTGTTAAAGTGAACCTCTAGCAGACAGTTCAAGTGTGTACACACATCTGAAGCTATCCTACATATCAGCAGAGCTTGAAGTCAGTCCCTAATTTAAGAAAGCTGCATATTAGATTCTTTTATAGGTTTGACTTAGGTTTGCCAAAGGCCTCGTGTTAGGTTTAGAGGATCCAATATTTCAGCCTGTATTAGTGTATATCCACAGGAACACACAAATACGAACATCCTCTCAGCAAGACATTTAAAACATAAAACACAGTCAAAATTATGTCAGAACATTACAAAGCCATCTGAAATATCTGTCAAGAGGGTTTGGTTGAAGCAGTCAAGAAGTGCCCTGCTGAAATCTATAAAAAGCAGATGCTCAGAGAGAAGAAGATAATTCATTCCACCACAGCAAAGGGAGGGATGAGAAAAGAATGCATCCTGCATGAACAACTCTGTCCAAATGAGTCTCCAGGGGAATCAAAGCAGAAAACACATTGTTAGACAGTACCGGCTAACGACGGGCCTAAGAATATCTTTGCTGTAACCATCCATTACAAATCACATCACAGAGAGGAATCATTTCTGATGGTTTACTCAAGGGATTTCAGGTTGTTACTGTTTACAATGAAGTTTCAACTGTCTGTGGATGCTGGTGTGGAAAGAAAAATGAGGTAGATCTATGACTGTACTAATGAGGTAAATAAATAAGGTCTTAGAGAGATGGAAGGATTACTGAACGGGCCAAGACTGCAAAAACTCAACTCTCAAAAACAAGGAAAAAAAGCAATAAAATGAGGGAAACTGCTTACTTAAAATAAGCAAAATTATCTGCAAACAGAACAGGAAAATTTCACTTAACAAGATATTTAAAACAAATAAAAATGTCTTGTCTTAAAGACCTAAAGTTATCAAAACAGCAGTGCAGCCAGTCTAAAAACAGGTAACTTGTCTGGATACAAAACAGTTCTGACTTCAACAAAGCACTTTAATCAAACAGCTTTATAATTCTGGAAATTATAGTTTCAAGCATTACGTTACTCAGAAGCAGTAATACAATCGGAAGTTATATTATCTTACGATAATTGGACAAAAATGCTTGAAACAAGTGAAATGCTCCAACATAAAAACTGTCAGGTAA
>JBBMOE010000044.1:3547807-3605375 GCA_037975065.1 Chaetodon trifasciatus
ACAATACGACCACAAAGAGATGCACAATGACCACTCGACCACTAACAGGCGAAAAACCACCACTAAGAGACACAAAACCACCACACAGAGATACAAAACTGCCATACAGATATGCAAAAACCATGCTACATCAACACACGGACAGACAGACTACAAATGAAGCCCTTGTCAGTTTGAGTCTGGGTGTCTTGCTCATATGTGTAGAGCTGAGGGGCTTCTACATTATACATACAGTATCTGTGCTCATGGGCCCTTTGTCTCATATTCCGTCCATACTCGGAGACGTAGTTAGTTGTTCTCTATGTCTTGGAGCTCTCAGGTACACTGGACAATACTAATTGGATTTCTCACATCTTATTGTCTTCCTTTGCTGAGGAGTACAGGCAGCTGTGATATCAGTTTCACCCTTTCTGGAAATGTACACTTTTGGTCCTCTAGGTGGCACTAAGATGTCATACTTTCACAAAATCCTCCAAGCACACACTTGACTGTCCATTTCCTGCTTTGTCACCACATTATTATTCCTCACCAGCAGGGACCCTCAGGCAGAAGGTGGAACTTTAATATGTATATTTTCCAATGGCCGAACCACATTTAAGTGTTTCACAAATGGGGATAATTATTTGCGAATGGCGGATTTGTGAGCACTCCCTGCTGACCCCTTTACCTTCAGCTGCCTTGTCCCTCAGACTATTTCACCGTCATTTATTTGCGCCTTCTGCGTCTCCCTCAAATCTCTCTGTTCAGTGGAGTTTAATTGGCATGATCTCCACCAGAATGGGGGAGCAGCAAGACTAGTTAGGCCTGTGACAGCTGCTGAGAGAATGTGATCCCACTCACTCTTACAACAAATGCCTACACAAGAGTGGGGAACTTTTTTCCTGTCAAGGGCCATTCCACTTTTTATAACATCTTCGAGGTGCCAGTCAGAGGAGTCAGACTGACCTCTGCAATGGCTTGAACAGCTTCTCTTTGAATTTGAGCTCAAATGGTAGTTATAATGATGATGATGATGATGATGATGATGCTACGTGCTGCTGGTTTTTCAGGTTTGGGTCAGTCAGTCTTGAGTAGAACTGAGTCTTAGCAAGAGTCAGTTTTGAAAAGAGCTGCTCACACTAGCAGGTTGTTGCTTTGCAGCTCAGTGATTTCATGTTGTAGGTTGTCAGGGACATCAGCTGGTTCCACATTAAACAGCAAATATGTTCAGTTGCTTTTGTTGTCTTTTCTTGTCCTGAAACCTCTCATTAACGCCTGAAGGAGACACTCAGCAGCATGTTCAGATGTCATAGCAGGTTTTTGTTCTTGCAGAGTTGTTCCCTATCTCCAGTTGCAGTTGCCTCGGCTTTAATTTCACTTCAAATGATTCCTCAATTGAAAGCAGAGAGCTGAGAGGCTGGCTGGAGCTTGTGGTTCAGCTCTGAGAGGTTCTGTCCACCACATCCGGTTCTCCCTCAGCTCTATGAATTATTGGAACAGTTTTACTTACTTCCTGACTTTACTTACTATTTTAATGGTGCAAGCAGCTCTGCAGCAGCAGCAAGGCTCTCCTTCACAAATTCTCCATCTGAATGAGGCTTCAGCTTCTAGCTGTGAGCTCGCTTACGACAAAACCTGCCTGCATAACACTGTCTCTGTCAGAATGCGGTCCTGTGGAAGCTGCTTGTTGGAGCATTAAATGTATCATTTGTCCTTGCAGCTCATTCATGTGTTTTAGAGCTGTCATCACTGTAAGCGCGTCCCCACAAACTAACTTACACACACTGGCTTGCCTTTTACCTTAGCAAAAAAAACCCCTCCATTTCTCTTGCAAAGAGTGACACTCCACATCTAGTTTTGTTTTGTTTACAGTCCCCACAATGAATTCTTGTGTGTTGAGTACAGGGACCACTCAACATTTTGTATTGAACTTTACTATTTAATGTTATTTTCTTTATCACTAAAAACTATTTTTTATATTTATGAATTACGTTGCAGGCTGGATCAAACAGTCTCGCAGGCCTAAGGTCTGAGGATCCCCATGCCTGATCTGCACTATCCACACCACTACAATGAGAGAGACAGGTCCGTAACCCCACTTGCATTTCTAAAATCCCTCGATTCTGCCCAGATTAATGTAGATAGATAGACAGATAGATAGATTTACTATGTCTTGCAAATATGTACAAATATCAAGTTGTTCATACATGTCACACTGATCTTCACAATGTCCTGCTGTAAATACACACTGTATAAAAAGGAGAGGTCAAGTCAGCAATGTGGAGAGCTCTGATTAATCCTTCCTGACTTCCACAGAAGATGAAAATTCAGATATTGCATGTCTCTGTCAAAGTTATATGTGGAGCCCTCCATTAGAGATGTAATTTAAAAAGAGATGGAGTATGTGTAACTGACGGTAGTTGGGTCACAGTTACGTGTGTGTGAAATGTCTCTCATGTCCTCTGCAGCAGGTCTAAACATCTGTAATGATTAAAACTGACACGGACAACTGGAAAACATGGCTGAAATGTCTGTAAGCAATGTCATATATACATAATAAAATGTGAAGAACAAGTTAAAGACATTATGCAATCGAGGCATTTTATGCACTTGGAATCGTCACTAAGTGCATTATGTAAATGTAGCCTAATGTACAATTACACCATAACACTTCGGCTGTGGTTTGAGATAGTTGTCCTTAAACACAGATGTCTCAAATGTCAAAATGGATCATATAAAATGCCTCAGTCAAATCAACAGCATAGCAATAATTGTCATACCATCACCCACCTTCAAAATATACTGCATAGAACCATTAGATGAGGAAAAGTGGCCTAGACTTCTGTCTATCACAGCGTTTTGCAGTCATCACTATGATGCCTGCGCTGTTTGTCATGGCTGGTCAGTGGAAACTTGACCTGATAGCAAAGATGGTGACAAATACACAGCCTGTTTGTTTACTTCATGCTAATTTTAACCCTAAAGCTGCAGCAATCTATATTTATATAAGAACAATTGATCATATGTCATGTAATGTAAAATGATTTGATATACTGATGAAGCCAAAGAGAATCATTACCAACTCTACAGTTCCCCTCAGCTCTGCTGAGTTATTTAGTGTTTATCAGCTCACTCTCTTGGTTTAAGAGCCCACAACTTTACTGCTTGGTTCAGTCTCAGCCCTCTGAACAACACTGTTCTTAGCAGCAGCAGGCAGTTAGTAACCATCTGGTGAACACAGTGGAGCTTTTAGCAGTTAAAGAGCCAAATGTTTTTGAAGTTGGTGAAGGCCAAACCAGAGCTACAGGCAGAGTAAACAAACATGATTTTTTTTTTTTTTTGTTTTTGGGGAGAAATTTTTGAGAAAAGTGAAATTCCTTCAACAAAGTCCAGCAGTCAATAACCATGAGCAATCAGATGATCAGACAGGAAGCAATTTAAACAGTGCAAAAATCTATACATTTTAAACAATGAAAATAGTTTATTCATATTATCTAAAAGACTTTATGGTTTTATGGTTTTGTATGCAATATCACTTATAATCAGTGGTGCACATAACTTTTTCAGTCTGGTTTTTGAGTGAGTGCCGCAAGCTGGTGTTTGATACTCACCCCATGCATAGCATAGTCTTAGTAAAGACTGTCATTGTCCTCAGTGTCTCCCTCACTGTCGTCCTGTTCAGCTTCCTGCATGGCAGATGATGAAGGTGCACCTCCCAGTCCCTGGTTGAGCCTCTGATTAGCTGTGTCCATCCAACAGCTGGGTCAAATGTCTTTGTCGTCATTTTTGACAGGTGAATGTGCATCAAGGGCTGAGAGACGAGTATGTGGCAGACGAGATCTGTACCTGATTTTTATTATGTTGAAATTTGAGAATCCTGTCTCACATGCAGCATTGCTCAAAGGCGGTGGAAGAGACAATTTAACCACCCTGCTTATGTTGCAGTAACAATCTGGGTTGCTTGGATTTATTATTTGGACCAAGTAACACGCAGAGGACGCTGCCAATGGTTTTCCTGCTGCTTTAAGTTTGCTCAACTTGTTCTTAACTCCCACTGATAGATTGTGCAGTACTCTGCTCTGTCTGTGTTCCCCCCTTCAATATGAACCTTTGACATTCTTCGACACTCCTAGTCACTTCATTAAAGCAAAATCATCAGTATAGGAAGACATAGGACTTGGCAGAGCACCAAAGTAGCGGCTTAATGGCCATTGTTTTTTGGACATCTCTCACAGTAGATGATCTCATTGGGTTGATGTCTTGAGAAGAAATGTGTGTAGATGAGAAATGTGTATAGATGACCAATGGCAGTTGCTGACATCTTCTTCTGTTGAGTTTTATGGTAGTTTGTGTCCATATGTGTTGCATTACTATCATCTGCTGGTTTGTAACAGCTTCAGATTGCAAACTATTTACACTGTACACCCAAAGTGATCCCATACGCAACATTGTCCATTCTGGAACCTAAACCCAATTCAGTTGCTGCCTGGTATGCAAAGGTGCATTTGGAAACAACTGGATGCTACGCATTTCTGATTTTTGTCACACATACACTCCTGTGTTTTGCCAGGCTGCAAATCCATCAGTGTGTTCCAGGCTCTTTTTCAATTGGGATCTTAAAAGTTCCCAAATATTGAAGGAAAGTCACCAATTTAGCAACACTGTGAGGGATGAGACAGAGTAGGACATGAGCTACTTGACCAGCTGCTTAGGTGCCCAGTGGGGTCCCAAACAAGCAAATTATAAGTTCTCTTTTGGCCACATCTTGAATATTTTTTCCAGCTGATTATATGTTAGGCCTACTTGTACATTGTATTCTATACTGTCACTTTTTATGCAAAGCAAACTTAACAGATCAGATCAGAATGATTTATTTTTACATTCTGCTTCTATGGCCTGAAAAGGAGTTGGCCTGGCACAGTCTGAGTTTAGAGGATTTTGACTGCAGAACAAACCAACCCTCCAGGATGTGAACACAACCCTGGGGCAGATGGTGATACAATGCCTGCAGTACAAGTATGTCAACAGGGTTGCAATATCGGCAGACCTGTGAGGTGAGACAGAATGTGCGGCTGTTGACGGAAAAGGGACCGTTTCATTTATTCAGATCTGAGGCTCTCGGTTTTGTTGGGGAGATGGTTGGCAAACACAAAAACATCTTCTGTATGTGCTTTTACCCACCAGGAGCCTGTCTGCCTCCAGCACAGCATCGTATGTCTTTCTCATCAACACAATCATTGACTTTGTAGTTGATGGTATTTGAATTTAATAAATATGTAATAATATAGAATTAAACTCTCGGGATAGCCTCAAATTGTATGTATACCTTAAGCACACCTTCACAAAAAAGTTAATTCAATGAAGGTTTAACCCTTCAAGCTACGCTTTACTGTATGACACTCAAAGGACCATGTGCTGTGCACAAGTGCACTCTACTTCCACCTTTTCAAACTCAGTGGGCCTGTTTGAGGAAATATCAATGGAGAGTGTGTGGCCTCAAAAATAGAAAAAAAGCTTTCTTTGATTCCACGTGCTTTAGTGGGAAACATTCATAAAGCAGCTGTAGCACTGGAGAGTCATACAGGATTAGACTATGATGATTTGAGGAGACCAGTGCTGGGCACATACAGAGTGGTTCAAAAACTACAGGAGGAAGTTTTTGTGGATGTAGCAGAGAGCCTGGAGAAGTTTCCTAAATATGTTTCCTCTATTTGTGGACACTGAGCCTAATTCATTTAAGGTGTGCAATTCATGTGGCTGCCTGTCAACGGCTATACAGGAAACACCAGATTAGAATGTGACAAAATCAACAAACAGGATGTAATGTGAATAAAACTTTCTAACGTTACCTGGTCTGTGAACGTTTCTGCCTTTCGTTAACAATGAAAACCAACAACTCTCATGATCCCACCATACTTCACAACGTCATCAAACTGGATGTTATTCTAACTGTTTTGACTGAGACCATTGGTGGCAGAAACACATTTTGTGTGTTTAAAACAGCTAATGTTGCCCCCTTCTGTGAAGCATGAGTCCAGATCCCTGTTCTTTGTGGTTTTTGGGTATTGCCTGGCAACTCATTGGTGTCATTTACTTGTGTTGTGTCAATTTCAAATGTCCCTTGTGTAGCCTTGTTAGCTTGAAGTAGGTAATACCCTCATGGTATACATCTCATCTCATACAGCCTGACAAGGGGAATGTTTTCAAGATTTGTCTTTTTTCTTGTTGCATCAGTTTACAGTACAATAAACTCAAAGACAAACTTGAGTGTCTGTGAGTAAATGGCATATTTCATTAAGAATACTGGATTCCACACCTTTATACACTTTTGCTGGTGGTGTATTAAAGGACATATCGACATGTGTTCTCATGCAGATTATGTCTGCCAGCCCCAAACATTTTCATAATATATGTTTACTCCTCATGGATTCCTTTCTCTTAAAATGTATTTTCTCTAACAAGCCTTTGTTAAAAGAATCCTCATTAATCTTTGCTCTAACTATTTGAGAAAGGAAAAGGAAGTTGTGCTCTGAACCCTTTCTAACTTCTTTGGAAACAGCTGCAGAGAATTGCTGCAAACTCAGTGGTAGCCCCCCCCCCCCCCCCAGTCCCCCTTTCCCTGGTTAATTGTTTATGCAGGATGTGACCCTGCCATTAGCAAATCCTCAAATCCCCAGCAGTGTCTTTTCGCAGGCTCAGGGGAAGCATTGAAGCACACTAATCCTTTCTCAATCAGTACATTTGGTGGGGAGAAAGAGCTGAGTTTTGATAACCAAAGCCATCTTACTCAGCTGTGGCAATGCATCAGTGCTATGGCATAACAAAGACAAAGAGCTCTGGGATGTGTTTCCATGACTAAGCATATTTACATGTTTTTCCACTGTAGACGTAATTAGGTCAAGTGTTTATTGTTATGAGACATGTGACTTCATGATGGACTGAACTCATCTCCCATTTCCCAGACAGTGAAATCTGAGGACTGGTTAAGACAGATTGCCTGCGGCTTTCAACGTTGTAGTGGGTGATAGGCAGCATTAAACCATGCAGCTTATGCAAATACTATTCAGATCATTCAGAAACACCCCACCATGAACACACATTGCATGTCTTCATGATCAACTTCAGTGAAATGTTTCAATCCATAAATCCTACTTTAACTATCAGCGTAACCAACCAATGCCGTTAGCAGTCATTCTTAAAATTTGAGGAAGCTACGGCTGAAGATCTGCTGACAGAGGTCAAGACCAGATTTGTGCCAAAGTGCTTTACAACAAACATAATTGAGCACAAAGATTATTACAGAGCATGAGTACTTAAAAAACAAACATAATACATAGTGTACACATACTCATGCATGCAGACAGCCATGCATACATTGTGAATGCAAATCATGTCAAAAATCAGGGGTAGGCAAGGGAGTAAAAGTCTTAAAAGATCTTTTAAATGAGTCAAGAGACTCATTTGAAGGATGTTCTTATATTTTTAGGGACACTATCCCAGAGGCTTGGTGCATCAACGGACAAGGCCCTGTCTCCAAGACGTTTTCGTCGTAATCGTGGGATGGTTAACAACTCTTGATCTGTAGGGGCCTAGCAGTACGGTATGGGGAAAGAGGTTCTGTAATAGCTTGGGGCGAGACCTTGTAGGGCTTTAAATAGACCATAGTACCATCGGGCTAGATTCCATGCACTCCCTAGCTGTGGATTTGACAAATAGCCTACACTTACCTGATCCTTATTGGTTCAAATTTACTATAATCAAGATAAATGCTACTTGCTAGTCCAATTGCATCCATATAGGTTGGGACTCTTTAAGGCTTTCATCTTTTAGCATTACAGAAATCAATAAGTTATTTATTGTAGCCTTTTCTCCCTTGATGCTGTAAGGGGCCATCACAGGTTAGAGGGAATGCATTTAATTCAGTTTCCATTTGATGGTCATAAGAGGTTTCCCATCTGTATAGCAAAATGATATTGGAAACAAATTAGTAATATTATATTTAATTGGACTGTAGGAGGGGCGGCACGGTGGCACAGCAGGTAGTGCGATGGATGGGTGGACTGTAGGATAGTATTTATAGATCAAAGTGAGCAAAGTTATTTGTGTGTTCTTATAATTTTGGTTAAATACACGAGTTACGATTTGAAAGTTAATTTTTCTTGAATTCTACACACAAAACCCCAAACAAGCCCGCAAGGAAGAAACATAGAACAAGACATGCTTTGTCCCTTCAATTTACCATTATGAGCAAATAAATAAAATGTCTGAAAACATTTCATGTTAAGGTTTGGATAGTGACCTGTATATAACATAAATGTACTTTCCCAATGTGTTTAAGTGATGAACTGCATCACTTCTGCTACAAAATTTTCAAGCTCTGTAGCCAACCCAAGTGTTATATGCAAAAAAGTACAGCCCTGAGGTAATGGTGCATTTCATTTGGTTGCCTGTCAATGACATCATATACCCTTTACTCTTACTTCCTATAACTTCTGGGGAAATGCTGATATGTCAGAGAGTGAGGAATGAAGTTGACAAGCAAGCCAGCCACTCTGTTTTTTATTGTACTGTCTGCTCACTTGTGAAGGATCACGATTATTCATTGCTGTTTGCAGCACCTGTAAAGCAGAAATGTACAACTGAACCAAATGACCCAAGAAGAGTATGGAACAAAAAGAGATGTAAAACAAATTTAAATACTGGTGTTGTTGTAATTGGGTCAAAACACTGACAGTGTTGAACCCAAATGCACACCGAAAGACAGTACTGGTGCAATACAATGGTGACTAAACACAGACTTACAAGCCAGGAGGCAGGCAAGGATCAAAACCAAAGTAAGAATTCAATTAGGCAAATAATTCCAACAAAGGGGCATGAGTCCAACAAATGAGAAAACTAATAAGTCCAGTAAACAAAAGCAAAATCCAAAGAGGCAGCAAAATCGAAAAACCAAGGGAGTCTCAATACAACAAAGTTCAAGGGAACTAAAACTATACAAAATCACTGAATCACCGGAAAAACTCACACTGACAGGAATGTATGACACCAAAAGGAATGGAGATGAACTGGAACATATAGACTAATATAGACAGGGTAGGAGCACTAATCAGACACAGGTGAAACAAATTAAACAGTCACAAGGGTGGGAAAACACATGAGTTCAGACTTAAAGATAAACAGGAAATAACACATCTAAACAGCCCAGATCATGGCAGGTGAGGCATTTCCAAGACGGAGAGAGCTTCATGACATGCTGACTGCACAGAGACACCAATCTCACATGTGTTCCACTAGAAAGGTAAGCACCCATTTATCTAATGTTAGCACATAATAATAATGATAAATGTTATTGTAATCATAGTATGCCATATTATTATGATACTGATAGCTAACGTTAGCAAACATTTGCTAGCCTCAATGTCAATCTTGTGACAATATTATATGATGACAGCAGAATGCAGTGAGTCATGTTTTCATGATTTAGAACAAGTAACATAATTGTATCGTGAGTCAGAGATGCCACAATTTTGTCAAGACTTCGACCTTCTGCATCAGCCATCAAACATGTTCTCAGCAAATTGTTGCAATTAGATTAGGTTTAGGCACCAAAACTACTTGGTTAGTTATAGGAAAAGATTGTTCATTTTTGGTTCTCCACGGGACATGAACCCCAGTCTCTCGGGTGAAAGTCATGTGTTTATTTGACCCATCCAACCCAACTTTCTTGGTCTTCATACTCCATCACTTTACTCTGGACATCTAATATTGCAGTAAATGGGTTTCTTGTGGAGCAGGTGAAAGCCATCATCATCATCTTTTGTTATTGTTTTGATTAAGAGACTCCTAGTGGCAGGAATGACAGGTTGTTCATTTACATATCAAACATTCTAAATTATTTTTTTTTAAACAACAATGATATGCATGCAACACAAAAGCAGCAGAGACTTTGGTTCATCACTGTGGTCCAGATAGTTTGATAGTTTGACCACTACTGGTGGTGGCACGGTGGCACAAGTGGTAACACTGTCGCCTCACAGCTAGAAGGTCCCGGTTCGAATCCTGCTGTGGGCACTGGTGGCGTGTCCTCCACCATGCCTTCAGTGCCTGCTGCTTGAGGAAAAAGGGGTCTTTCTGTGTGGAGTTTGCATGTTCTCCCCGTGCTCACTTGGGGTAACCTCCATAAAAATACCCCCACTAAAAACATGCAAGAAGATCACCACCTGACCAATGGTCACAAAAGAGATTGGGTCCCTGGGCGCCGGTCGGATGGCAGCCCACCGCTCCTGGTCTGCCGCGGAGGAAGGCGACCAGGATGGGTTAAAGGCGGAGGACAAATTTCATCAAAATTGCATGGCGTGTGTGTTGCATGTATGTAATTGTGTGTGACAAATAAAGGGGATTGTCCCTCCGATTCTTCTTCTTCTTCTTACTGCTTAGATTGCTGTGAATTTGGGTATGTATATTCATGGATCTCAATGTTCACAATTAGTTTTGTCAGATTTATCAGAATCAGAGTATCACTAGTAGTTTAGCTTTGGATGCTAAAATCACATACATATATTTACTATTATAATGTACTGTTGTTGGTCTGCTTTCATGCACAGACAAACTACAGCAGAGTCCACTCTGATGTGGACCAAGTCCCTCTTTTTCAAGCAGTCTTGGTCAGGTTGTTTGGTTCGCACCAGTTTGACCTATAGGGTTCACACCAGCCCAAATGAAGCAAACTGAGCAAACACACCAGACTTCAATTAAATTGAACCACACAGGTTGTATGAAAAAACTTTAAATTAGAAAATATTTCAGCAAAGGGTATATATTTCATCCCTACCCACTGAGATGCTGTATGTCTTTGATATGCCTCCAATTCATCAATTAATAATGGGTATGAGCTTGTGGAAAATGTACAGAGAAAGTGTGAAGGTATCCTCTTACCTCAAAAAAGACATGTCCACTGTTGAAAATGTTATTTATTTTCCCCTTCAGTATCTTTCTGTATATAACAGAGGATATTCAAGTTCAAGTGGAAAGTGGAAATCACACAAGTGGAACAAAATCTGATTAGAATCTAATACATAAAATAGTGCAAATACAGCAACATAATATAAAATATCTGTTGTAGCCTGGTGAGTGATAGCCAGATGTAGAAACTGTGATGTTAACAGGTTGTGCAGTAATGTAGTAAATGTATATACATTATATCAACGGCTGTTGACAGGTATCTATACAAATATATATGTGTACAGGTATAAATTGGTAGTAATAAATGTAGATACTGAGATGTAAATTAAATGTAAACACTAAGTACCCAGGTTAGTAAGCAGGTGGAGAATGTGCACAATATGTATGTAGTATGGCAGTACTATAAAGTTCATAAAGGGTAAAGTGACATCCATGTATCAGTGCAGTACGTGTGAAGTGTCATTGTGATGAGATTGAGGGTTCTAGTGTTCCACAGTCTCATGGCCCCCCGGGTTGTGTCATTTGTCCAACCCACTTTAGATCCTCTTCTGTATGACAAAAACTTCAATGGCTATGTTACCATGAAAACTGTGCTCACACAGGTACAGCAACATAAGAGCTACAGTTAGATCATCGCGACACGGGGCACTGCATTTGATTAATTTACTGTATATTAGACCAACAGTTCACCAAAAGAATTAGCCAGTGTGCTATTTTCTATTGTATGTTTAGTGAGTGTCTGCTATACCTGTCAACACTGGGATTTTGAACAATTATCCACTTGCTTTAAAATATCAGAGCAACAAGGATCGGGTTAATTAGTTCCTACATTGTCATACAAGTTATGGTAGTTAGGTGGTCAGAATCAAACAGGCATACCTGCTCGAAAGTGAAATGCTGTGGACATTCCTTTGTTATAAAAATGAAAACACAAAGGGTATATAAATTCAGCACTTAGTTTATTCATGTATTACTTGAAGGATATGTACATATCACTTAGAAATTAAACTGTGATTTTGAGAGACGTACTCCCAAGAGAGAGATCTGATCTGGTAAGAGAAGCTGGTATGAAAATGGACTGGAGAAAAACATTAGGTTGATAAGTCAAGTAATAGTATACATTAATTCTAAAAGACTGAGTTAACAGTTTGAGTCAAGGAAATCTATGCTGCATTATGTGTAACTTGGAAAAACAGTGAAATGATGAATGAAATGAAATGAATTTGATGAAATTACTGTTTATCAGACCACAAATGAGACTTGAATTAGCTAGCCAGCATGCTATTTCCAAACGTTATATTCACTGTGTGCCTGTAATGGGAAACATTCATTAGTGCTATAAACTAACAGTTTGAGTTAGGCATAGAGGCTGTATTTTGAGTTGCTTTTAAAATAGTAGTACAGGGCACTAAATTTGATCAATTTATGGTTTATCATTCAGGTGTTGGTTACATATATGCAGCAGATGCCATCTTGAAACTGTAGAGGGCCAGTCTGAAGGGGAACCGCTGTTTCAGTAGATTCCATGTTTATTTAAAGCAGCAGTATGAGCTTCAGTCTAAAACTAGCGAGCTAACTAGCTAAAAGCCAAAAGTGTTGCATTTATAACAAACAGCCTATTATGCAGCTAACTGTCTAAATATCATATTTTGGCATGCATTTGATTTTATTTGTCCTTCATATTACCATTAAAATGAATTTGATTTGATTTGTGATTAAAAAGACAAAAAGGACATTTGACAACTAACATTATTTTAGTTGACTATTAGACCACAAATGAGACCAGAAGTAGCAAGCTAGTGTTGGTATGACAGCAACTGAAGGGACATAATGGGAACGCAGGCATCCAGGCTTTCATCCTCAGGAAGTGGCTGTGGTTTATATAGATAGATGGCCCTGGGATGAAGCTGTCCCTGAGCCTGGTGGTGCAGGACCAGATGCTGGATGGAAGCTATGATGTTTTGGCTATGATGATTGGGATCTCTGATGATGCTGTTAATCTTCTTCCTGCACCAGTGGGTGTAGGGGTTCTCCATGGATGGCAGCTTTGTTCTGTGCTAAGCAGTCTTTGCCACCCTCTATAGAGCCTTACATTTGAGGGCGGTGCAAGTGCCATACCAGACAATAGCTATGTTTACATGCGCAAATTTCTCCAATCCGATCTAAACCTTGGTTGATCGGAAATTCCAAATCCACTGTTTACATGGACACTAAATAAAATGATCCGATCACGACGTGCGTATACATGCAACAAGCATTTAATCAGAATAAATCATTTGGGCATGCGCGGAGTTGTCTAATTTTCCGGAAATAGTAATAAAAGAAGAAGCTGTACTTTTTTTAATATGGAACTTCATCATGTGTTTAAATGCATACTTTTGCGTTTGCTGTTGACGGTAGTTAAGCTACAGGCTCAGCAGTACATAACGTTACTGCTCCTGCGTTACGGGGGAGAGAGCAGGATGACATGTTCATCACTCGAGTTACATTAAATTTAGTGCCCCCTCCTCCACCAAGGACCAGGAGCCAGTGGATGAAGGTCGGAAGTAAAGACTGGTAGGAGCGCGTAGTGCTCGTGGAGTTCACGGATCAGGAGTGGAAGCAAAACTTCCGACTGACACGACTGTCGTTAATGAAGTTATGCGCTTTGATGGAGAGGCATATGGCCCCAGAAGAGGTGACCGTGAGAACTCCAGTTCCGCTCATCATGCGAGTTGCGATTGTGCTGTATAAATTGGGCAGCTGTGCTAAATATAGAGTCATAGCAAATCAGTTTGGAATCAGTAAGAGCAGTGTCAAAAAGTTTGTATATATGTTTTGTAAAAGTATGATGAGGGGGCCAATTAAATAGCTGATCCGTGTACCAACTGACGAGGAGGCATTGGAGATCGCCAGAGGTTTTGAGGCTTCACATCACATCCCCCAGATTATGGGACTCATTGATGGATCGCACATCCCTGTCCTTCCTCCCTCAGATGAATATAAAGACTTCGTTAACCGTACAGGTTGGCTGTCATATGTGCTGCAAGCTGTTGTCGACAACAACTGTTGGTAGGACATTTATATACCATTTATTTAGATAGATCATTTTACCCCAACCAGGAAGACAAATGCTGGCCGAAAAAACGACCGGCGGCCGCAAAGGCGGAAACGCATCACGCTGACGTAGCACACATGCGCTGTGGAGATAATTTTACCCCAACCAGGAAGACAGGATCCGAATGGGTGTGTACATGGGCACCATTCGGAATAATGATCAGCATAAACCACCTCTCTCTTTCGGAATGAAATTTCTTTCCGAATGGACCGTATCGGATCAGAATCTTCCGATTGACGTGTTTACATGAA
Source organism: Chaetodon trifasciatus (assembly GCA_037975065.1). Taxonomy (NCBI): domain Eukaryota; kingdom Metazoa; phylum Chordata; class Actinopteri; order Chaetodontiformes; family Chaetodontidae; genus Chaetodon; species Chaetodon trifasciatus. Next base: position 3,562,097 of record JBBMOE010000044.1, read on the forward strand.
GCATTTTTAATCTGATTGGGCCTTTATTCTGATTATTTGTGTCCATGTAAACATAGCTACTGGTGCAGCCAGTCAGGAATGGTGGACCTGTAGAAGTTGCAGTAACATTGAGCCTCCTTCGTCTGCAGAGAAGGAACGCCTGTTGCCTGGCTGCCTTTAGGATGATGCTGCTCTGGTGAGTCCAGGTACTCGTTGATGTGATGATGTGAACCCTGAAAACCCTAAAGATGATGACTCTCTCTGCTGATGGAGACGGAGGTGTATACTGTCCTGTTGTTTCCTGTAGTCCACAATCAGCTCCTTTGTTTTGCTGACATTGGAGATAGAAGTCGTTGTTGTGGCACAGACATCACAGCTCTGATTTCCACTCTGTAGGCTCTCATTGTTGTTCGTGAAAGTTGAGTAGTTCTCCATGAACGGGCAGTATAAAAGAGGGTAGGTTGCTCAGTGTTGAGGTTGAGGGGATTTGAAGAGTGAAAAAAATGCAAACTTGAGGAGAAGCTAGAGCTGTCCCATGCCCTATCATCTCCAAGAATGATAGATTCAGGCGTGCATCTCATCCCACCATTTGGAGCGTGTCAAAATACATCTTTATTATCAGCTCATACGGGGCTGCAACAACATCTAGTATAGATATAATTCATACAATTCATCTAAAATGAATACTTCTAACAAAATGTATTATAGTTTGAAAAGTTTGAAACTGAACTCTTGAGCATTCTGAAAATTAAATGCTGTTATGTGAGTTAGCCAAAGTGTACGGCTGCATTCATCAAGGTATGTTGGCAGTTCAGTGAGAAAATACAGATTTCTCCATAACTGACCCTAATAAGTCACTGCTGAATAGTAATTGGTCCCATAATCTCCAAACAAAATGCAGTTGAATGATATGTCGTCTTTGGAGATGAGAGAGTAGTCTGGAGAATGATGGCCTATTTTTAAAGTAGAAAGTGATTCACAGGGGTTTCAACAATGAGCTGGTGACACTCCCTGTATGATGAAGTGGAACTTGGCATTCTGTACTGTACCTCTCATTTGTCTTTCTCTCTCTCCATCTGGCTTCATTCCTCTTTCCCACCTCACATCTATGTATCAATGCTTTCCCTACTAGTCTGGATGAAAGAATACTGACTTTATGTCTTTTATTTTGCAATGCTGGAAGTGGGCCCTCAGGACAGTGATGTTGATAGTTGGTGATGTCTGTTGTATGTTTTGGTCTAGCGCATGATATTTCTGGCCTGGTTCCCATGGAATTTTCTGTGCATATCAATGGTCTTGGAAGATGAATGTCAAAGCCCACAGGGGACTATATTAAAATGATAAAGCAAACTTGAAAATGAAAATATAATTCCACAATATAATCTTCCATTTATGTGTGTGTTATTTGGGTAAAATGAAAATGAAAATGCAATAATCCAGTTTGGTGTTCATTTTCACATATGTTTGATGGCCATATTAAAATGAAAATGAAAAGCTGTTTGACATTTCATTTTCAAAGACATGACCTTCTCCAAAGTGGACAATGCTCAAATGCAATATGTATGTATGTATGTATGTATGTATGTGTGTGTGTGTGTGTGTGTGTGTGTGTGTGTGTGTGTTCTGAAGTGGACAAAATTCAAATGTAAATGCTATCTGTCACTCTCATCAAAGCTGGTCTTCAGTTAGAACACCACCTCCTAAATAGCTTATAGTTCATACTCCAGTGAAGCAGTACACTTCGCCTGGAGGATTGAGCGAGAGCATTCATGTTGGCAAACTGATGACTCAGGTCCGGGTCTTGGTCCGGTTTCATTTTCTCTACTGGGTCTGGTTTTACACACTGTGAAATCAAGCAAGATATAGAAATGATGAGATGAAGAGTGTACATAACATGATGTGTGTGTTGCTGTGGCATTTGGATGCAATTATAGTTTTCTCAGAAATTCTTGATTTGCCACCGCTGCTCACTGTCTGTACAGCTGTTTACTGGGGTACCACTGGGATTTAGAGCTGGGAGTTATGTGCTGACTGGAACAGGATAGCAACACAGTGGCTGCACAGCACATGCAGCCACTGCACTGGACCTCTGCCTTTTTGCCTGCCCCCTGCCTGGTTAAGTTAGTCTATCTTTGTTCGCCTGCCTGGTTTCCTGACCCCTGCCTGTCTTTTGATCTTTTATCCCCATCTATCTATGTGTCTGCCAGGTTTTTGAGTTGTGCTTTTGGGTCCAAGCTGTTTCCAAAGCATAGTAGTGAGTATGATATAACTAAATATGCTTATAAAACAAGGGCAATTAGGAATAAATCCTATATCTAACATAAACCTGTGTCAAATTAATACCTGCTTCTGTCTGTCATTGAGGTAAATAAAGGTCATAGCCAGTAACTGTGAAGCATTACAGGCTAACATACAAGCTTACTGAGTGTTGTCTCATAAGGATACATACTGTCATGCACATGCCCACACAAACATGGAATCACAGCACTCCTTCCTAGTCCTCTGGTACCCTGTGGAGCCGTATCTATCTCAGGCTTTCCATGCATGTGTTCACTCTTGCTTTTGCACCACCAGACACTGGGATGGACAGGCCCATTTCAAGTCGTGGACATGGCCTGTCAACCTGGAAACATTATTTCCTGGAGCTGTGTGGACACTCCAGCAGCAACAGCGAATAGGGTCCCAGTCAACGTGTTGTTCAGTGATATGCTCGGAGCAGCCTTCTGAGCTGTTGTCATGTTTCAGGCTGTCACTGACTCCTGATGAAAGTCTTGGATTGGGACAGAGGAGAGCAAGCTGCCTGCATGACCTATAATAATTGGACATAGAGCACTGAGGCACCCTGGGGGAAAGTAAAAAGAGAAGGGAGAGAATGACGTGTCTGAGAGGGGAACACAGGGAGCTGCAGGGAAAAACTGAAAACAAAAACACTGTGGCTGTGGGGGAGGGGTATTTTAATTTCTTCTCACCCTACATTTGTGTTTTATTCAGCTTTCCACTGTGGGGTTTATTGGAAAGTAGCTCCTGAAGAACTCAAGGACTGAGTCGATTGTAAAGTGACACATCATACTGAGTAGTTACTAAGTAATCCTTCATACTTTAATGATAATCTGGCCATTGCTGACCCTTTTTGTGCCTCTTCACGTAAAGTGATATATATATTGAATTGTTATTAAGTTTGCAGTACGTTTTAATTTTTCAATGAACTACTGTTATGATGTTTTCTGGTACGCTGTGTCTCTGTCAAGAGGTCCCACGACTTTAATTATGATGATTCATGAATTAAAATTGACTGTAAAATTGGGATAGACTTTGGATTTGGTCTTTCATTTTTTAAAAAAGCTCCCCTCTCCAATCATTTTCTTACAGTTCCTAAAATTTGCAGCAATGGGGAAAGGAAACTGAAGATTCCTGAAGTACTTTATCCAGCATTTATTGCTGTTAATGCTTGATATCTAATGCTCTTATTTTCTATTTTTAACAGGTCAGGACTTTATTTTTCGTTTCAGACTGGTAATCATCCCACTACACTGAACATATTTGCAGCCCCTGCAATTAATAATATTTTCCTTTGACTGCCGACATGGCTGGCATCAGAGGCCCACATTTTCTTAATGACCTGCCTGCCTCTAACATTATTTTAAACAAAGAAGGCCCTAATTATGACCCAGCATTAATATTCATCTGTGACGCATTCCACCTTATTAAGCATTTAGAGTAAACAAACTGTTCAGGATCATTAGAGTTGAAATGTAAAGACAAAAGGTGGCTGGAAGGCAGTAGAGGGGGTCTTTGAGAGGCCAGAGGGAAGTTGCGAGTCTCTTGCAGCTGCTGATAAAGAGTGTGCTCCAGCTAAATGGATTAATTATTAAAATGCAGTCTGGATCTCTTGTGATTCAGCAAACATTAAGATCCTTTATTACCTGCAGTAAATCCTTGAGGTGTATGTAGACTAATGTTTTCCATTAGTAAAATATAGGAACGACACAAAAAAGGTTGTCTGGGTGGTTGATGGTTGCAACATATTTATATTTCTAGAACTTTCACTTCTTTCAGTAAAAAACATCTTAATATTCTGAGGGTTTGCTGACATCTAGATATACATTTCAACAGAGTAGAATTGTTTGGAGCTACATCTGGCATTGTAGAAACTCATATTCTATTCCTTTTAATCAGAGCAGGATTCCTTCCCTGTGGACATAATTACATCGTTCATAATCCAGAGCTGGCACTCTGCAGCCGGCTCCACATAACATAACACTTGTTTCCGCCTCACAAACATGTTCTCCGTACCTTGACACAGTCATTGTTGGATGCCGATGTAATTGTTAACCTCAAAGCACCGTCTTCACAAAGAATGCTATTAGAGAGCTTGTATCCTTTATGTATCAATCAAACTTTTTTTGTGGTAAAAATGTCTCATCTGACACGTGTGTGTATTTTGTCAGTATTCTTAAGGCCTGGTAACATCATCATCTAAAGCTGTGAAATGTCCAACATTTCTAACATCTTCATAAAGAGTGTGTTAGCAGTTGATGGTACCATTACATCTGGTTACTGGCTGAGCTGTTGTGGCTGAAAAAGGCGACCATGTTCCTGGCTTGTTAGTGCATGAACAGTTAACTTGGCAGCTACAGTAGCTCACCAAATAGCCCTGCATGCAGTCACTATGTCACCGTACCTTTAGCACTGCCTGTAACTTTCCTGTGCCACATTTTCTGGTCTGATGAAGCTTGAAATCCAACTGGAAAACGTATTTAATATATTTTGTAATTTGACAACATACTTTCATGTGTTTTCTCACGTACATATAGCTTCAAGATGTTGCTGAAATCCACTTGCAGTTACTGAACATGTATTGCTTTATACTCTAAAGCTTCCTGTAAAGTTTAGAGGGACAAACATCTTGATGACATGCCAATTTGTCCAAGATGTGATTTCCAAGTAGGACTGGGCAACTAGACCTGGTTGTAGATATGTGAAAATGTCCTAAGTGACTGGTAGGGAGTCCCAGGCATTTAACCTCTGTGTGGTCATTATCAAGGTCATTGATACCACCTGCTTCGTTAGTGCTCCTGGCTGTTTTAATGGCAAGTGTTGGAGTCACCTGAGGCTGAGTGTGAATCACAGTCACTGGAGTTATTAAATGAGGCCAAATGTGAATGGCTGTTACATCTCCTGGGTCAGGATGAAAGGACAATGACGTAGGTGGGGGATAAGTGGTGTTGTAAACTTCCTCCTCTGTTGACGGATGGTTTCTCTCCTTTGACAAAAATATCCTCATTCAGTCCTCTTTTAAATGATCTGTCCTCCCTATCCAAAATATGTACGTTGCTGTCTTTGAAACAGCAGAGCAGTTTCTGTTGTGCTCGGTTTGAAAAACACACACAACAAAAGTGATCTAATGTCTTCAAGATTTAAAGACTGTCTGTATGGAAGAGTGGGCTTAAATCCTACCTGAACACTGTGAGAGATTAGGTTCTTCGTACAGGAAGCTTCTTCAAGCTGTCATTGCAAACAATGGCTTCTCCACCAAATATTAAATACATTTCAGTTAGCGTGTTTTATAATAAAAGTCCTTTCCTGTCTCCCTCCACTTGAGTGCACAGAACTTTTTCATGGATTGAAATATTACATTTTCTTTATCTTATAGTTTTATTGAGTTGATATCAATGCCTGCATTGGAAATATGTTCCACGAAAAAAAAAGAAAAAACAAAAATCACATGTTGAATACTCCCTTCCCCCACTGTACCTCTTATGTATTCTAACAGTAGGCGATGGCAGGTAACACCACACATCCTTCTCCTTGATAAGTCTACTCTGACAGAAATACCCCAGAGCTCTTCAGAACTTCTCACACACAGCTCACAGCTTGAGAAGTTGTGCCAATGCAATATAGGAACAGACAATCTACAGTCTCACAAAGTGTTCCCTTCTGAACACTTGCTGTGTCTGTAGTTCATGTTTTATTGTAAGCCAACAATATATAAAGTCTAAAGTACTTAGCAGCCCTTAGAGGAGTTAATACTTAATACACCCCCCAATGTGAAAGCATTGGTCAGATGAACCAACATGCGGGTGACTTTGAAATGAATAACTTACGTAACATTAACACCATTAGTAAATGATAATGTATTCTTCCTGTGAAGTGTCACCATCTGGTCGTTTGCTATATTTTGGCTTGTTGTCAATGAATTGAATGAAAAGACTCAAACTAACCCTGAGTTGATGTTCACAAGTATTGCCTTTGTAGTAGAGGTGCACAGAAATCCATATCTGTATCTGTTCAACCAACAAAATTATCTGTCTGAGTGCTGAGTGTATATTCTGAACAATGGAAGTGACCATGGCATATGGGATGTCATGTTAAATCAGGTAAATGCTGTATTCTAATGTTCATTGGCAACACAATTGGAGTGCCTTCAAAAGCATCAAGTTGATTTAATATTCCCATCATGAAATACATTTTCATGTCCTCATGTACTTTTCATCTATCTCTCATTTCTTATTATTATTACGCAACAATTCTGTTTTGCAAATAGAAATGAAGCCCCAGTGAAAGTTCTAGACTATTCTTTTGCATGTTTAGGCCTGTAGCTTGTTTTTTGAACAGTTGAAGAGAATAATCTTAAATTCTAATCATGCTGTGTTGTGTCTCGATGTGTAACGTTACTGTTCGATGGGGAATGTGCAAAGATTGAAAGAATGTAAGAATATCATTCTCAAGTAATATGGAGGGCTCCAATAACATTAAATGTACAACAACACTGGTGGAACAGCATCATGCCACTGAGTCCTGATGTCCAAAATACAGTGCAGACTTTGCAGTCTGTGCATATCACTGATTATCATTATCAGTGGTATGATTATCATCAACAGCCCCAAACACACACTGAAGCAACAAAAGCGACATAGTTTTTATGCACCGTATAGCGCACACACACAACGCCATGTACAGTGGATGGACTCAGCTATCTGAATGTCATTCTCTGAGCCTTGTGCACCCTGAAGTCCTCAACAATCTGCTCTTAGTTCAGTTTCTTTGTTTGACCATTCTCAGTTTGTATTATAACCAGTCCTCTCAGCCTCTCTCTCCCAATATAACCAGTCCACTCAGCTTCTCTCTCCCAATATAACCAGTCCACTCAGCCTCTCTGTCCGACTGCACTCCTTGAAGTCTTCAGATTTGTTGATCTGATGGAGGCCCTGCAGTTCCAACTGTGACAGAAACAGAAACAGGAGAAGCATGTGTTGAGATCTCTTACAATCTAAGAAAGACTAACAAAGGTGTTACTGGTATCAGGACTAAAACTATTAACTTTTTTTTAAACCTGATATCCAGTTTCCTTTTGTCATGGTGATGGATTTCATATCCAGTACATACATCAGCTGGAATGCATGCCAAATCAAACCAAGCCTGGACTATATGCCTTTCATCTCTTATCACCAGCCCTCCAGATAATTGAAGCCATTCTACATTAATTTCTCAAGTGAAACCTATTGGAAGACTTCCCTGGATTTATATACACAGGATCTCAAAAGACAATACTGTCATTCTGGGAGGAGAAATAAAGGGTACAGCTTAATGGGCTCTTCCCTCGATGAGAAATATGACAAACTGTCAGATATGCAGAATTGAGATAATGACTTGCAGGTGGATAGTTCGAGGAACAGCCAGACTGAGATGCACTGAAAGCATTCAGTGCGCTCCAATAGACCATGAAAGAAGCTAGGAAGAGTAATGTCTTTGGTCCTGCTTATTACGAGACATTTGTTTCTTTGAGTAGAACATCGGTTCAGTTCATTTAGAACCAAAGCCAAGGGACATAATGTGGCCTACTTTCTCTGATTTATGATAAGATGTCAAACAATCTCTCTCAGACTTCTCCCCAGCTGACTTGTGCCTGCAGGATTTTGTGCAGGGGGACAATTAGCTCAGATCCAGCACTGTAGCAAGTACTGTGGGTTTCAGTTTGTGCGAAGGTGGGTGGGAGCCTGTCTGTTAAATGTTTTAAGAGTTTTTGAAGAGTGTTTTGAGAGTGGTACACAGCTGCATGTACCAAATATCTGTATGCTTGATTGTGTGCAGCAGAGGGGGAGAAAAGTTGAAAGAGTGTTTAAAAAGTGGGTGTCAGAAGGTCTTTAGAGGGTCTGGGAAAAGCTGCAAATGTCAAATTATCCACTCAATTTCAGTTTGTAATACTGGTTTATTTTCAGAAATATAAATAATATTGATGCAGCACAAATAACACAGCTGGATTCTATTTGGATATTTAGTTGAGGTAGAGTGGAAAAAGAGACAAACAAAGTGAACGACGTGAATTGCACAGTTTTATCCACAAATGTGATTTTGGACGAGCATTCATGTTGATTTTATTTCCTCATTATGTATTAAGAGTGCATGTCCAGCTTTTAAATCAATACAGGACATGCTGAATATGATTTTTTGAACAATTTGACATTATGTTTTACAAAAAAGAATTGAGGAGTATAGAAACCAAAGGTTCAGCCACTTTTCCTAATATCCACAATGAGGATTTCAAGATCAGAGCTAAACAGAGGATTTAGTACACTTAGCATGTCGTAGGCTGCTGCCATTATTCCAAATGACTAGACAAAGAATTAGAAAATTGTTTATTATATGGGTTTCAGAGCAATGCTTTAAAGACTAAATATGAGCTCGAACCATGCAGCCAAGTCACCTGATGGGATGCATGATCCCTCCACCATGTTCTGGATCTGTTCCAAAGTCTCCTCCAAGTTGGACTTGTCCATAAACCCTTAGATTTCTAATCACCTCAACACCTCAACCTGAAGGAGCAGTTCTTCTACTCAGAGCCCCTTTTCAGATATCTGATTTCCTCATGCTGCCCCTCAGCCATTGGAACCAAAACATCAGTGTCAAAAAAAGGCAGTTTTACAGGGGGAATACAGAATGTCTCCACGGTCAAAAAACAAACAAACCAAGACAAAAACAGTAGGCGTCATGAAGATTAGCGAATGTGAGTCCATTTTTTTGCTCTATGAGCACCTTTTATTGTCCTGCACTATGGTCCACAGAAATATACCTCAATTATTCATGGTTCCCTGACTATTGGTAACTGCTTTTACTGACTGACAGGTCTTTCAAGTTAAAATATCCCCTTCATGAACAGTTTGCTGTATCTTAGAAACTAATGACAAGACAAAATTCATGATCCCATGATCATATTCTGTTGACTCTGTGACCTTTCTTGTAGTGTCACTAGCAAATATGAACAAAATCCAATCAACAGATGTCCAAAATATTAATTAAGAATATCCATTTCTAGAGGATAAACGCTTTCCTCCCTGGAAATGAATAAGCTGCCGTCAGGACAAAATGTCAACTTTGTAGACAAGTTAGGTCATAATTTAATAAGCAGATTGCCATTACGTTCTCTAAGCACATTCATGTTCCCAAGAGGATCTTCATTTTAATAACCCCATGACCATTCTCTAGAGTCACCCTCAGCAAACTTTAAATAAGTTCCAACAATACATTTTTGTTTCATCATCAAATTCTTTAATGTTTGAATGAAAAGAAACATCCTGGCAGTGCACACTGTTATCAAAGCTGGAGGGTTATGTCACCACTGAGTCCCCTTTCCGTTGCAAGACCTCCCTCATTGCCAAAACCATCAGATAGAAACTGATGAAGTGGCACAATTATAAAGCCCATTATCCTTCAGGTGCAAGCTGTGAGGAGGGATTTCACCTCCACGCTTTTAAAACTCATCAAATAGGGATTCTTTCAGACTTTTCGCCTGTCTCGCTGGGAGATGTTACAAGCAATTATCTGTCTAACAAGGCAATGCAAATCTCTGGAGCCCCATATCAACATTCTGTAATTAGCCACTAATGTTAAAACATGGTTTTTCCTTTTCTAAAACAAGACTCCGGCTGTGGACCTAAATGATCTTAAGGTAGCAGCACATGTGTGGAGATGTGAGATAAATGATGCAATTTAACATCTGCAGTCAAGCAATATAGGCAAGTTTAACCTGAGGACATGCAAGAGGAACATGAGTGAGTTTGAAGCATGTTCACGCAGTCAAGCACAGAGATTTAAAGGGACGTATGTTTCTTGGTGAAGTCCCCCTTAAGTGCTGTGTTTATAAATGCCACAGCTTCTTATTTCCTCATCTATACAGGACGAAAATCTCTTAGATGAATATATCCTCGGGGGCCATATGTTTTCTTACTTATGTTAACCAAATCAGCATATATTCAATATTACTCAGCAGGGACCACTGCAAGCATCCTAATGGGACTCCTATAAATAGCTGGACTGTCTGAACATCTTGAAGTCACATGGGATGAGCATTTACCACAAACAGTATAAGGGCTTCCATCTAAACATAATTTCATTTTCGCGCACTTGCTGAAATGCTTGTGTGACGTACCCAGTGTGGGTGCTCAGAAAGGAGGACCAAGGGACTGATTTTGCTGGTCCACCTCTTTTCTCTTTAGTTTTCTTCTTCCTCTTCCTTATTGTTAGTTTCACATTTGTAATTGTCCACAAAAGAGCACTTCTTCAACACTGCAGTCCACTAACATCATTTTTCTTTGAATCAGTACTTTACTGGCACTATGTTTCCTTCCTCTGCGTCTTCACTGAATTCTTCTGAAACTTGCCAGACTATCCAGACTTCAGATCAAGGTAGGACTGCTGCAGGCTCAGAAGCACGTTGACAGATCTCACAACCTGTGAGCATATAAATCTGGCTTTTGTACACAGAATGTGAACATGATGGAAGACTGCACAGGAGGTTACTGACAATATCTTAGGGTTGTGGGTGTATGACCCCATAGCTACAAGTTTTCATGCCATTTCTATTATCAAACCTTGTTAAATCGCATGTGAAAATAAGTACAATCTGCAGTATCAGCCTTTAACCTGGACAAGAGAAGCCTGCTTACCCCTCCCTGCAGCCTCCACACATACTGCAGAAAAAAAAAAAAAAAAAAAAAAATCTCATAATATGTCTCATTTGGAAAACCATTTGAGACTATAAACTTTCTTACTGTCCTTGGTTGGCTGATATTACAAATGTTCTCTGCTACCTTGCACTATCATTCCCTGCCTCCCACCCGTATTCACTCTACAACCTCCCCTGCACACTCCTCAAGGCTTACTTCCTATGAATAACAAACTAGTTACCCAGACCATTAATAATACATAGAAAAACACACGGCACCATAATGATGCAGCGGACACCCCCTACACACTGCACTCTGCCAGCATCCAGTGCCTACAAGTGTATCCAAGCTCAGTGATTCTGCTCTCTGAACCTCTGGCTTTCCATGTTAAATTGCCTGATTTATTGCACAGGCTCTGAGCTGCAGAAGTTGATATGCCCTTCATCTGGAAAAGGGACGTTAAAAAGTTGTTGGCCATGATGTGTGAATAAAGGCAGACTCTGCAGGGCAGGAAGGCGGCCTCAATGAACCATTAGAAAGTCATTATTACAGCTGTGTATGATTGATCCTTTCCCAGGGACCCTTGGTACGCCTTAACAATTAACCCACAAGCTATTAAATGTTGCAGTATAGCAGAGTGGCAAATAAATCACTGTGTTTTATACCTTCAGATGCAAGATGGGTGAGGACTTCATCAAAGTGGCATATTGAATTAATCTGAGATTAAGCAAGGGAAGAAGTCACAGTGGCTCACAGGTACTGGATTCTAGATTAATGGATAGTGGGTAATGCTAGTAATAGTGCCAATACAGTTAGATTTATGACTCTCATTGATATGAAATCACTTATACAATGAGAAAAAATACAATGTAGGTGCAGATGCTGTTTTATTTATGGGTTAGGAATGGGAATCAATAACATTTCTGCTCCTCAATTAGCTTTGAAGAAAATCCAGCCCAGGTTGATATTATGGATGAATAACAATAACACTTTTGGTGACACGTTGCTCATGCTGCCATGAACAATGAGTCTTGCTCTATATCAAAGCTTTTTTACTTGGGGGCAGAATTTCACTACAAGCAAAACAGACACATTTAACATACAGTATCTTAGCCATTTGCAATTGTTATAGCTGGCATGTTTTTCCTAACAGTTACCTTTTACTCATTACCCTTAATACTTATAGGCTTATTCACTCTCCTTTGTCACTGGTGTGCTCACCACCAACTTCATTTTAGCATTGCAGTTACAGACAGTTACAGGGAGAAAGCATGTGTCAAGTACTGATCTAAAGGTGTGGTGTGGTTTGATGCAATCAGGTGAGACACCTGTCAAACACAGCTAAAACAGATTTCCACCAAGACAGACATCAGAAGGAGAGAACTAGCTTCTAGGAATAGAGAACTAGCTCTGTGGTTGCTCACACCTTGTGGAAAACGTTTATTGGTGTTGTATTTCATGTTTGACATTATACCTGTATTTGGCACCTGTATTTTTTCGTCTGTTGTGAAAAAGGTTTATGGAGCTTCAGCAATGGTCTTGTGTTTTTTTTTCCTTCCTGGCAACAAACATTGTGAAATGTCTTGTTAATGGCTTATTACTGATCTGTTAAACACTAGTAAATGATTCTTTAAGCATTTATAAAATCATTAGTTACAGCTTATACAGGCTTTATGAATGCTTCTTATCTGACGATGTAACCCAACTTGGTTTCCTTTCATCTTTCAGTGTCAGATCAGTGGACAGTCAAAGTAACAGCATGAAAGGATGGTACAGACCAGTGCAAGGCTTTTAATTTAGATTAGGATGGAATAGCTTATTTCTGTGTCTGAGACATTGTTCACAGTGCTCAGAGAGAGACTTGCTGGTTTTGGCAAGTTGGACATCAGCAGCGCCTATAGGCTGACAGCACCAGGCATGCACCACTGTGCTGAATGTTAAGTAATTGCTTCTCTGCTTTTCATATTAAAGAAGTCATCATGGCTCGTCTGAGAAAAGGGAATTCAATTCTTCTTTTATGCTGCAATTTCACTCAGTTTGATGGACCTGGGCCACATGATGTTTAATGGCCTTTCATTTTACCCAGCTCTCTCTTTAGCCCGAGTACTTGAACATAGATTTCTACAAAGGTCACAGACATATTCAGTAGAGTGTGTTTGAAACGTAATGCCTCTGTATGGCTGTATTTCTTAAATGAAAAAAATGATGACAGTGACAGGGTGACAGTGTACATCTTTTGTCATTTCCTGTACAAAACTGTATATGAGCCCATATCAATGTCCTGTGTACTAACTGCAAACACATTATATTGTAGAGACTATTTTATGCATAGTGTATACAACATTCTACACTTCATAATGTAATTATATGTGGAACTTGGCTAAAGTAATATTATCTGACAGTATGCTGAATCAAACACGTACAATCTTTTAATCTGAGACTTTGCAATACCGATTCCTGAGAAAAATATACGACTCTTTAGATGCTAAATGCTAAATGTTCATCAAGTAGTCGCTAACATTGTCTTTGTGTTTGGTGATGGGAGAGTGATGCGAGGGTATTCAGTTTGTTGCAATTTGCAAGATCACTGATAGAAGCCACTAAATCCTACACACTGGACTTTTAATATAAAAGTGATTAGTGAAGCTTTAAAGTTAGAACCAATAAGTTTCCCTGTCCCTGTTGACCTGTATTAGCAGTGTGGCGCAGTTTTTCTATGAGTGGGTCCTTATGCACATGCACGAGGACACACGCACGTCCCTGTGTTTCATACTGTTCCAGTGATCAACAGGCAGCACAAATATGCTAAGAAATACAGCAATGAACAGAAAAAAGGCAGGTAAGAAGAAGACTGCAAGAAAACAAGGACGTGAAGCATTTGAATATTTAAAAATTGGCTTTGCAAATGTTTTATGAGGAAATAAATGCATTCAAGACATTGAATATTGAGAAAAAGGGATACAATTAGAATGCCCCAGCGTTCTGTAAAAGACAGCAGCAAACACACCTTGTGCAGCTACTGCTTTATTTGGTGTAATGATATCATTAAAATATTATGAAATTTAATTCTAAGCAATTAATGCAAATAGAAAGAGCTTCCTGTCTTTTCCTGAGTTATGAGGAAGCAAAGTATATCATGTGAGTTGTTGTTACACTGACACTGAACTTTGAACAGTCAATGTCTGAATGACTTTAATGGCACTATTGAAATTTTCCTTTATTTACACCTTGTCACAAAAACGTGGGATTCTCAGATTAGACAAAAGGATGGCTGGAGTCGCAAGGAGTGAAGAGCCATGCTTTTATTTACAGTGAAAAAAAAACAAAAAAAACAAAACAAGAAAAACTAACCCATGCGGCACAGAAGCACAATTCACAGTCACGGTGTGGCACCCCATCACCTCTCTCTCAAGTGCCTTGTTGGCCAGAGCATTATGAGGACTAAGCCCCTCCCCAAGCCCAACCAATTTCCAATTAGCACCCAAAATTGCTATTTCTGGCCACCGCACATACATAAACAGGTTCCACATTACAATACAATACAAAACACACAAATCATCACAGCAAAAAAAAAAAAAAAACTCTTTGCACCTGACTCTATTTGACCACCTACAGCTTGATATTCCTTCTGACCCCAAATTTCCCCTCCACTCAGAGGAACATGGTATGGCCAGCACCATTTCACCACCATATAAGGCGGCTGCTTCAGCTGCTCTGGTTCTAACCCCAGGCACAGAGGAGGAGAGCACCAGCATGGCAGCAGCAGCACTGGTAACCCATGACTGAATAAAGATGGAAGATAACTAACCTGATGTGTAGTGTAATTCTTTTGTACTTTTGTAGGGAATGTGTGTCTGATGTTTAAACCTTTAGTCCAATCTGGTACGTGCACTCACCACAGAAACAGTGGGGAACTATGTGTTTTCTGAACCGGGAATGTATGAAAGGCTGAGTTTCACCTTCACCATGTGCCACCTTTGTCATGTGGCGAGGCCTTTGTCACAGACCTGTAGTGGTATTATCAAAAAGACATTCTAGCATACATACTGTACATGCTGTATAGATCCAATTATCTCCAGTAATGTTTAATTTTTCTCTATGTTTGTATAAGACATTATTACATAAAAAATGTAGCATAGAACAAACTGACATCATGTAATTAACAAAGAAAAAAAGTTGCCCAACACAAGGCTATTGTGCCGACAGCTTGTCATAGAAAGTGGAGCTACAGTGTCAACATACTGAAGTGAAATCCTGCATAAATTTTCATACAATTTTGCAGGTTGTGCCTCACAAAGGAAAGCCACAGAATGGCCTTAGTGAGAGTGTAATGATCTGACCAGAGACAGTGGCAGACTTCCAACTCTCTGAGCTCCACTTCACTGGCCTCCAGAGCTTTCTAGCAGACAGTTACTGTGAGTTATAACATCTCACTGCAATGGATTGAAAAAATGATTTGCCTGGGGCAGACACAAGCATGAATACAGTATGAATAAAATAACAGTCACACCTCTTTGACTAGATGGGATTGACTTGATTTTTTTGGAGGGTTTTTTTTTAGCTGTAATGGGGCACAGAGTGATGATTTGGATAAACAATGCAGACTTTGGAGATGTTTGATTGTGCCAGAAGTGGAGCTTTTGTCATTTTTGGATGACTGAAAGGTGAATGTTAGAAAGAGATAGGAGGAGAGAATGGAAGAGCGAAGGAGACAGGGAAAGAGGACAGGCAAGGAAGAGGGAAATGGTGGGGACATGAATCCATTAAAGCTAGATGGAACTCATTTCTTCTCAAAGACCTGTAATCCAGCTGCTGTTAATATGACCCCCACACACATGCACACACACACACACACCAACAATACATGTACAGCTCCCTGTTTGAGATGTGATTCATTCAAAAGCCAATAGCAGTAGAGATGAACACACCTGCCCTCTCTCTCTCCATACAGCATTCATCTCAGCAGTTTTAAACAGACCTTTTTACAAAGAGATCCTGCAATACTGTCGTAAATAAGACCCGTCATTACTTTTTCACACTGAACCAACCAATGCTGGTGTGCCACTCCAGTGTGCGATTTTAGATAGCATGCTGGCATCCCAGAAGCAAAGGACGTGTCACAGCTGAAATACATGAGGCACGGACACAGTGCGACATGCCTGCCGCAGGAGGCCCGCAGCTGATCGTGTTCATTATCACCACCTGAAGCTACTGCACTGACCAAGAAAGCCTTGTTCACCCTCATAGGCATCGCACGGCTCATCCCTATATTCATGCAGCTGGTGAATTCTTTTCCTTTGTTTACATGCAGCTACCTGGCCTCTCAAACAGGTAAAAACTACAAAGAGCTGTGTAAACATGACTATGATCTGTTTAAAAATGACTAAAATAACCTGTATACCTCATTGTACCAGAGGCTATGCAACCCAGCAACAACCTTGTGGGTGCTTTTACATTTCACATTAAAATAAATCAATCATAACAATGTGTATCCATGATCGTGGAGTTAAGACTTTCCAGTTAATGAATTCAGTGTCATGGTCAGTCATCATATGCATTTAATGAAAAAGGTTTCATGACATGATATTTTATCTTAAAAAGCTGTCACCAGTAACTTTTTGCTTTGTTGTTACAATTTCCATTTTATGCTTATAATTGAACTTGAGACCACGAACAACATGTGATAAGACACTACATCACCTTTACAAAACACTTCATTGATTATTCACATTCCAGCTCTTCAATTTCCTTGAGAGGAATATCTAGAATATGCCTGACTAAAAGTTGCATCAGCTAGTACAAATCTTTACTTTTTGGAACATTTTGCTTTGCTCTTGCATTGTCAGCCTGAGCTTTTTAACTTATGGAAGGAAAGTAGTGCAGGTGAAGGCAAAAAGGGGAGAATGAATGGATAATTAGTTACATTGAACATGTGGTCAGAGAAGTTGCACTGACATCTGCCACAATTTCACCATATTGAATTAGCTGTCATCCACCAATATAGCAATCATTTCAAATTTTCAAACAACAGACACACTACAGTCAGCAACAGCGAGCTACTCTTGGCAACAGATAATGAGCTGTTGTCCATCTCCGGCTACTGTGCATTCATTTGATACTTATAGATAGGATCCTTCAGTCTTATGAGGAAAGTGTTTGAGATTGCTAAAAATATTGGGACTAAACTCTTTGACCCATCACTGTTTTACTGTGGATTCAGACTGAATACGAACTAATATTTGCCTTGTTTTATGACCAGAATTTACTGCTGATGTTCTGCAGTTTATTTGCTTTGAACCAATGTGCCATCTATACAGACATCAGCTCTTTGCAACATACACATTGACTTTTTTAATATCTGTGTCAGCGTTTGGTGGACAATTTGGACAATTTACCAGGGACTTTCTTGTCTCTGTTCTTTCATGGAGT
Organism: Chaetodon trifasciatus; assembly: GCA_037975065.1. NCBI lineage: Eukaryota > Metazoa > Chordata > Actinopteri > Chaetodontiformes > Chaetodontidae > Chaetodon > Chaetodon trifasciatus. The sequence continues at coordinate 3,579,448 of JBBMOE010000044.1, forward strand.
GAGACAACTTTGGTGTAAGTGCAAACCTTTTGCTCAAGTTGGAACATTTTAAACTCACAATGTGTCATACCCTCAATTTGTGCAACCTAGAATAGGCTTCTACTGTTTGCATTGACTCCCATTGTTCCAATGACTTTGCAGCAATTTCAGAAAAAGTTCTTTGGTGAGTCTGAACACACCTTTAGGTAAAAGAAGGCATTTAAAATTGCTGAGCGTTTGCAAAAACAAATTCCCATACATCATACGGAAAGTGCATATGTGACATGATGTAGTGTGAACAAAGACATTGCATCATGGGAAAAACAGGTGAGGATAAGAAAGCAGCTCACCTAGCTGCAGATTTGATTTCCTGATAAGAATATTCAACACATCAGAAAGCTTTCTTGCCCATAAGAGTCTCTATCTGCTCTGTCTGTTAAGCTCTCAGTCATCTGTGGCACTCAAAAGACAAGTTGGTGATTGCAGTCACGGTCATGAAGAGAGGCTCCAAGCCACGTCTTATTTATTCAAAGCAGTAGTGTTAAGGTGTAAGAGATCTGCCAGGCAGGGAGGCTGGGAACCGCTCTCATATGTGTGAATTATATTCTAATTTCACTGCCATCACTTGCCTTGATTATATCTCCTCTTACAGCAGAGGGGGAATTAAACTCTATCAGCCTGATGCAATCGGAGTGGAATGACATGTCAGTGGGCTCACCGCTGTATCTCCTGCTGTCTCTATTGATCTTGTCATTTCTGATCTGTGGGACAAATTGATATGATTAAAACATGATGTAGCTTTAACGCTGGCACTTCAGCGGTAGATGGGACTGGCATGCAGTGTCACATTGCTAAATGAATGTGTGGCGCGCAACTGCACTCACCTCCAGGCAGAGATCTAAATGAGCGTTAAGTCATTTAAGACCAATACCAATAAGCAGGGGAAACCGGTTTTAATCCTACTAGAAGCAGCATGTTAAGGACTGGTTCATTTTGAGAAATGCAATTATTTCCTTTCAGTGTGAGTGAGATGAGGAGATCAATACTAATCTCATGTTAGTGTACGTGCTATTAGCTATAATTATTTGTGGGTAAACAGCAATGACTGTATGCAGCTTCCTGAATATGTTGAATGGTGTGCACTGCATCTGGAGCACAGCCCTTATAGCTTCATGTGTGTGTTCGTGTGTGTGTTCTGTGCTGTACATCTTTTCACACACACACACACACACACACACACACACACACACACACACACACACACACACACACACACACACAGGCTAACCATGTCCTGACTCCATCTATGTACTTAACACAGACATGATATATTGATCTTCTCATCTCATGCTCAGAAAGAAATCAAATAAGTGTGCGGTTCCCAAAATCTATCTATTCCTTAAAGTATGACAATGGTGGGTTGGATGGTTGGGCAGTTTGTCCCTGCAGCACTTTAATATCTCAACAAATAATGGCCAGATTGACATTCATATATGTCTGTGTTATGATAGCATTGTCTGGTATTAGGTGTCTGCGGTTTGTGGACAATGTACTCTATTCCTTATATGTCTTTAATGTGCCCACAACGCAAACCTGTTTAACTCTGGGAAAATAAGTTTGTTCACTTCAGTTCATTAACAGTAAGTTAATTGCCATAATCAGGCCAAAATTCTCTTTTGACCAACATTTTAGAGCTGGATTTCAATGAAATTGGATGTGGCTATTCATTTTCGTCGGATGTTACTGAAACGCAGCATATAGCTTATTCTGCTGAACCCTCAGGATGCACCATGCTGTGAAGCTCTACATGGTTAGTTGCACAAAGACACACTACAGGCTCCCCACTGTTACTGGAATCCTCTGAATTTCATGGAAATTTGCGAAGTGCATGTCAGGCAGGAAAACACAGAGATCTGTCCATTTTCAGTCAATACACCCTAATAACAAAGTGAAAACAGGATTTTTCTTTGTAAATGGATAAAACTATATATATTTATTCTAACTATAAATACCATATGTCCATGTTGTAAGTATTCAGATCTCTTTGCAATGGCGCTTAAAGTTCCCTTTTTTCTTGATCAACTTTCAGATGTTTCTGCATGTTGATTGAAGTCCACCTGTGGTAAATTCAGTTGATTAGACACTGAATTTACCACAGGTTAGAATGGAGCGGCACACACCTGTACAAGATCTGAAACTTTTCGACAGCCCCGTATACATATATTAAGTAATCCTATGATTATTTTAGCATTATAAGTTGTATAAAACATGAAAGGAGTAACACCAGGTTGAGCACACAGATTTTCAGATGGACACTGCTGGAGTCCATTGATGTTCATGCTGTATGTCTCAGGATGCTTCAGGAAAAAAGGCTGTTACTGGCTGTGTTCGCTCTGCTTTGATGCTCCCTCCATCTGCTTTGCTTGGTATTCCTCCCATGTATTAGTCTTGTAATAGCACTAATTGTTTGAAAGCTTATCTCACAAGCCCCTGGAGATTGCTGACTTATTTGGATGAGCGTTGTTTATGATTAGAAATGCATTTCACTCCTCTGCACTGTATGGATTTATAGATAAGCACTTGGAGATGCAGTGCTAACCTTGACAAATTGGAGTGAAGAGAACGCATCACTTGACATAGTGAATATTTTGGTAGTTTTCTAGAAACATCAAGCCTTCTGACATAATTTTGGATAAATGCAATGTGAAACACATGTTAAAAAATGCAAAGTAAGAGGCAGCTATATTGAGCTACAAGGTCGGCAGGGAGAATCTGAGTGGAAGCAGTCAAATAAGAAAGTCTATAGAAATATTTTATGAAAAATAAAAGTATTTTTAATAGTCTTTACAGTGATCTGGCAAATGTACATTCATAAAGTTAATTTGATTCATTGCTTTTGTATAATCAGCTTCATCATTATTCTTATTTATATTGGAGTCATCATTTCATTTCCTGTGTTGTAAAGTAAACTTTTAGATTTGATCCTTGGTGGTGAAGCATTTTAAGAGTTGTATACTATCTTTAATTACACTCTGTCTGATGATGATGATGATGACTGGGTTATTAAAATCATTGGTGTGCACAATAGTCACAGTTGCGTACAATAACAGAATTAATGCAGCAGAATTTGTGAAGTCACACTTCTTTAATGCAGGTCTTTTCATTGACAGGTCTAACGAATGGTGGAGCAGACAAAAGCAGTAATATGAACACAGGTGATAAAGAGTGTGTTCACATTCATACATGGATAACTGCTGCAGTGGACATTAATGTCATGGACCCAGTTTCACAATTATTAACATTTATAATCAAAAATCATGCATATTCACAGCCTTATAAAAAATTGTCTGCATATTTCTGCCTTTGTGTAGGGTCGCTACTGAAACGCTGCATAGAGTTTTATTCATCTAAACTCAGGAATCTAAATCAGTAATAGTAAATTTCAAGTTTTGGGATTAGTTCTACAGAATTAAAGAGCAAACACCGCTTTTTTCACTGTTTTGCACTGAATGAGGGTGAAGCTCACAAAAAAGAAAATAGTCCTTCAACTTAAACAGCAACACAGGCCATTAGTCATGTTGCCATGTCATTTTTTTTTTTTTTTTTTTAAGCTGGCACCAGGACGCACATATCAACACTGTTTTCAGTGCCTTTCAATACACATTACATTACCATTACAAAAACATTTGCACTGACAAAGACCACACTGATAAGATTTAGAATGGTTTCATACATATTATGGATGGAGGAGAGCAGAGATGATGGGGGGGTGTATTATGGTGAGGGATGAAGAGATGAGGAATGGAGGAGTGACGGATGGAGGAATGAGGGGAAGAAGGGCGAGAGATGAAAGGATGAAGGGAGAAATCTGGGTTTGGATGGATGGATGGAGTGCAGTGATGGACTGGTGTAAGGTGCCGGTCTGGAGACAGGAGGGAACCGAGGGGGGAGTTGAGACTCCAGGCGGAGGAGCCATCTCTTTGGATGTTTTTGGATTTTCAGTTAAGTTTTCAGTTTTGCTCTGAGTGGTTGCTGTATTCAAATGAGAGACAGGAAGAAGGCGGTTTAGGGGCAGGGCCTGGTCATCTGGTCTGGTGGTTTTGCAGCTCTTTTCCATTATGCTGCCTCTGCTATTTCTACTAAGACACAACACTTATTCTCACACAGTCAACTATTGTCATATAATCACTAATATATAATCATCATGTTATTTATCCTTAAACATTTGCTCTGGAGTAAACATCAGCCAACAGTGACCTATGTGTCGGTCTACTCTCCTAATGAGTCTCCTCCTGAACTAACTCAACCACTCTTGGTTGTATTTGACCACAGCTAATGTGTGTTTCAGAGTTTCCAGGCAATGTATGAAGCCAGTTGGGGTAAGATTTAAAATTCAAAGAAGTAATGCTGTGCTAAAAGCAACACCTCGTTTATGCGAAAAAAATATGGTTCTCCAAAGATATATGTGGACACCTGTGCAGGTCTATGCAGAGGACAGTGTTATGGGTAACTGTAGGATGCAGGGGCTCACAGAGGGGTTGATTGTTAAGGGTTAACTCAGTAACTGTTGTAAAGGTAGGCAAGGCAGGCACAGTGAGTATACCAGAAGTTAATTACATTACTTCCACAAAACAATACACAAACTTGCTTGAATATATTGATGCACAGACTGATGATATAATGAATAACAATGGATTGGAGAGTGGAGTAGTCCTTTAATATCCACAGACTGTTTCCCTCCACACTCTAAATTCTAAAAGGCTTACAGCAATGTTTCAATCACTGCGCTTCATTCGGCCACAGACAATATGTCCCCCTTTCTGTCTCTAACAGTCAGTGGAAACGATCTGATGAGACAATTAGACAGAGAATGCAGAGCGGTTTCAGTCCTCTGTCTTTTTGCAGGATTAGAAATGAGGAACATGGCAGGACAGTAATTTGACAGGGGATAAGCTTTGAGCCACTCAGCTCCTCTCCTCGGCTCGCCGTGACAGTTCCGTTAAGTTGTGGTAATTAATTTGTCATTGTTTATTTGTGGAACTGAAGGGCCAATCCTATTCAGTTATGCACTCAGCGCATGCATGAGTGTTTGTAATTTTATTACTGTACACCCTCATTTATTTAAACCCTGAGAGATTGATGGTCAATTGAAAGTTTTAGAGCATTTTCTCTGTTGGGGCTGGAGATACAGAGGGAGGCTTTCAGCAGTAAAGAGTGCTGACAGAAGTGATTGTAACAGCCCACTCAACAGAGCTCTGATTATACATGTTATGCATTTTCTACCATACAAAACCTTGAATGTTCAATGATGAGTGTTTTACATGTTCATTGTCAGCAAAAAAAAAATGTCCATACACATGCATTTCAGTAGTGTAATTCATATTCCAATTCTGGTTAAGATTGTACAGGGAAGCTTAACAGCTAGACAAGGCCAACATTAACTGTTTGTCTGGGACAAATCTATGGCTGCCCAGACATCAGAAATCTCTTGTGTGAAATAACTGAAACTGCTCTGGCTTTGGCAGAAAATCACGCATTAATGTGTGTATACCAAAGTTATAATTTAAGATACACTGCAGTTAAATGTTAGTACTTGTTGGGGCTATACATGCACCACAGGGAGACAATAACTGTGATTAGTCAGCTTGGACTCCTTATGTTATCTCGTACAACTTTCTAATGCTGGTAGAGATTGTAGAGCACGAAGACAACATGAAGCAAGTTGAAGATAGTCTACTCCTTTTCAGGAACACACATCTGGAAAAGCCATCTGTACTGCGAACCCTCTGCTAACCACGATCACAGCTCTCTATAATGAATGAAACAGTGATTTCACAAGAGTAGTCTCTACTCAAGAAAGAGACAAGGCAAACTAAAGTATTAAGTTTCCTGGATGTAAGTATGGAGTAGCTCTTAATCACAGAGAGGAGGTAGTTTGGCTAAGGTTCTACCTGTCCAGCGGCACCCAAAGCTGCTCAACGTGCTCTGCTTATGTTTTACAATCTATATATATCTTAGTTTTAAATCTTTTATTTTTTTCTGATCTTCTTTGTGTGCTCTGTCCTCTTCCTGATATGACTTAGGTCCTGCTTGGTTAAAATCTGAAGTTGCTCAATTGTCTTCCTGGACCCACACGCTTCATATATTTTATTATGTGCATGTATCAGATGTTTTGTCATCATAAATCAATGATAATCACCGTAAACCTAATCATCTGATTTAGTCATTATAATTGATTGTTTCTATGTTCCATGTTTTGTTAGTCTTGGGAGAGGGATCCCTCCTCTGTGGCTCTCCCTGAGGTTTCTTCCATTTTTTTTTCGCTGTATAAAGGATCTTCCATGGGTCTGAATACATAAAGATGTAATAAAATAATAATAAACATAAAGATGTCATACACTTTACAGATTGCAAAGCCCCCAAAGGCAAATGTGATTTGTGATTTTGGGTGCCTCAAAGTGCCCAAAGTCAAGTTGAACTCTGAGAGAAAACTCAGCCCAGATTGAATTTGCCCATGTGAACAGATCTACTGATCTGTTAAGGCTTGAGACACAGTTAATTCATTCGTTCATCCATCGTATCTTATAGTTCTCTCAGAAACTGCTGTATTGTGGGTAATGAAATTTAAAGCCTCTGGGGAATCCTTTTGATGCTTTGTATATTCTGTGCAGCTCAATTATTGCTCCATACATCACCTGTTATGTAGAGATATGGGGAAATGCATACAAAGCCCATTCAAATCCAGTTATTTTATTAAAAATGATGATCAAATAGTGATGATGTATTAAATTATTAAATTGATAAATGTGTTATCATCAAATATCCAAAACATGCATGCAAAAAGAAAATACCATCTTGAAGGAAAATGTGTTTTAAGGGTAAGAACACATTCAAGAGACTTGAACTTCATTTCACATGCACAACATGTGTATGTGCATGTGGAAACACTGTATATGAATGGATACATTTGTGTAAATATTTATATGCATAACTTTCTTTTAATTAACATCTGAACTGTGTAGCTTGTACAAAGGGTATATTTCACAGTCTACTCTTGTTTTTGTGATAACGGTCGGTGTAATGAGTTCTGTCCTAAAGCTACATCCTCTGTGGTCTTTGCTGTAAACTGTTTTTGAAATTCAATCTTATTTGTTATTAAGCTGTTTCCGTTTTAAATGTATTTATGTATTACTTAATCTTAGTATTTTTATACATTTATTTTCAGATTGAAACTGACCACGTTCATTTTGTAGCCGTTTATTGTTTCAGTCTTGTTCTAACGATTTTGTTTCATTTGCAGCCATCAATCCTCTCAACAAATACACAAAGTAAAAAAAAAAGTTCTACTTGCAGTTCCACACACACATTTGATGGTGGGATATCTCTGATTACGCTTAATGAAAATAATTACACAAATCACAGAATGTAATCAAGCAAGCTATGAGCTATCAGCCAGAATCAAATGACGTGGAGGCAGAATACATTAGTACAATAAATAAGGACGAAAACAACAGACAGAGTTTTGAATTGAAGCTATTACCTAAGTAGTCTATGGTCAAGACTGGCTGCTAAATGTTAAACAGACAACAATGTCAGACAGATGTCAAAGACAACTCAAATAACCTGCAGCAGTCAGTCTAGTGTAGAAGTCCCTGTGTTTGTAACCTCTCTACATGCACGTGGGTATTAAAAGTCCACCACCCTTTCAGCTTTTTTTTTTTTCCTGAATGTTAATTAAATTACAGATTATGGGGACTCCTGGAATAAGTACTCATTTTCATCACAGGATGGAATGGCTCTGGGAGACAATTAGTTCCTACATGCAAAGTTTTAATTAGTTGACACAGGCCTTGGCCCACTAATGCTCATTTGTGGTATGTTTTAGCAGTTCAAAACAGGACTCAAATGCATAGCACAAAGGCAGAAAGGCTAAAGGAACAAAAGCAAGCTTTAATAACAAAAAGATTATTCCAGTCAAACAAACAGACATGCTACAAAAAATGAGGGAACAGACTGAGACCAAATCTAAATATAAAGGAGAAATAGAAAGAGCTGAACTAATAATGAACTTGCCATGCATGAATGCAGGCAGGAATAGTGATGAGAGACACAAGAAATGCAACAAAACTGGAAGAGAGAAAACACATGGACTAAATATTCAATATTCAAGAGAGAGAAGGCTAATGAGGGACAGGTGAAAATAATCGGTAATCACAAAGGTGGGCAAGAGACAAAGGCAGGAAGTCAAACAAAACATACGAGGAGAGTGAACCTTCAAAAAACAAGACACAGACTGCAAGCAAACCCCAGGACCATGACAGTACCCCCTCTCCCAGGCATGGCTACCTCATGTCACTACGTAAAGTCAGAAAAATCAAAATTGATCTGGGTTGGTAGAGGGATTCGGAGGAGGGATGAAATCAGGTAAAAGACATCTTGGTGGATGACCCAGAAGCTGGTGGTCTGAAGGGAGACAGGCAATCTTGCTTGGGAAGGTGACTGGAAGGCAGCACAGATGGCCGGTGTTTCTCAGGAGGCCGGCCAGGAGACAAAACATAAAACTCAGAATGGTGACCAGGTGACCAGGCCCTGGTGGCAGGGCCAAGGAGCAGTGTCACTCCAAAGGGCCACCAGAAGGCAGAACCAAAGAGCGGAGCAGGTCAGTTGGCCGAGCTAAAGGGTGGAGCAGGTCTAGACAAAGGGCTGGATGCTGGCAATGCAGATGGACCTGCTCTGAAGGAAGAGCAGTGGAATGACCAGTTGACTGGGAGTCAATCTGGAGGATGGCCCTGAAGTAGACCAGCAGTGAAGCACTGAGTGCTGGGGAGGAGACCTGCAGCAAAGATAGAAACCCTCTGGAGGTTGGACTGCTGACTGAGTGAAAGAGGAAACCCTCTAGAGATCGTGCAGGAGGACGAACTGCTCTGGAAGCCAACAACGTAGGTAGAACCGCTCCGGAGACACACGTGGGACTGGTCTGCCTCCAAAATTCTTTTAACCACAGAAGGTCAGAAATCAGGTCCTTATGTTCAAATAAAGCATCTGCTGACTGATCAGGTCATCCTGGTATGCTTACTTGTTCATAAAAGGACCCAAATGGACCAGTCGTTGTATCTGATGTATCTGCATAATCATGACTCGACTTTCATTTTATGCAAATGAGTCAGTTCAGCACGACACCCCAGGTTAGCTTATTACATTTGGAGCTTGATACAATATACTGCAGAGATCAACCCTGAGGTTCTTTGAGTTACTCAAAAAAAAAAGAAATATGAAAGAAATGCCTAAATTAATCTTTTAATTAATATGTTCATACTGAAATATTGTAGAACATTTATTGACAATACATTAAATTTGTTTCTCCTCAACATCCACTCTTGGCAACTAAAGCATGAAGAATGGTTTAGGCAACTCAAAGCACTTGATTAAGGTAAAGGGAAAATATGGTGGTCTTCATTAAAATGTTAAATATCAAAAAAGTCAATGCTGACTTGAAACATAAGACAGGTCATGTTGTGCTTTCATATATTTAAACACATGACAGTCTTTCCCTAACCCTAATCAATGTACTTTGGGTAACATCCATGTGGGATGCAGGAATGGCCAACTGCTGTTTCCATGGTCAAGAATAAATTTCAATCTCAAATTTTAAGACAACATGACTGAGATGTCTACTGGGCAAGATTTTGTGATGTGATCAAAAGAGTCATATTCTGGTTAAAGTGCATTTGTCATTGAATAAGATATGAACCTACAGTTTAGGTAAGATGATTGCTCAGTTAGGGTGGTGCCACGCTGCTTAAACAGCAGTAAAACATAAAGTTAGGATTTCTTACATTCAAAGATCCATCCATCCATCCATTTTCTATACCACGACTATCCCTTTCGGGTTTGGGGGGGGGCTGGAGCCTATCCAAGCTGTCAACGGGAGAGAGGCGGGGCACACCCTGAGTCGGTCGCCAGCCGACTGCTGGGCACATTCAAAGATTTATGAGTGAATTTCACTTGTGTGTAAACCTGCTTGTGAAATGTTTATAACATGGTAGCAGCTACAGGCCAGATTTATCCTCTGTGGCTGCAGTAAAAGATAGGGGGTTATACTGTTACAGTCAACAAACATTGTAAGTGTAAGTTATTTTATGTTCTTGACTGTCTTCCCCTTCAGCATCAATGGTAGAAACATTTTATTTATTCATTTTTGCATATTTTAATACAAATATGCGAGTGCAAATGCAATGGCAATTTTTGCTTATCAAGTGGGCACCCGTTGCTTCTCTCCTTCAGTGGTCACATGTGTGCTATTTGAATTCCCAGTTTTTCTCCAGTGCATTTTTTATGGATGGAGCAGTAGGTATTTCACCAACTGAAAAAAAATATATAATGAAATGCAGTCCTGACAAATGAAAGACAATGAACATTGTAGCACACACACACACACACACACACGCTAAAGCTGTGCTGCACACAAATTTTGCAGCCAGGGCGTGGCTGGCAGGTCAGGTCAGCTCCTGAGCACTGCTGCTCTCAATCATGCAATCAGGACTTACTTGCTGCTACAGTATATAAGCAAAGATTTTCCACCCACTATTTGTTGAATCATCAGTTCATCTATGTGGTTATGACTGAGACTCCTGAAATAACTTACCTGCTTTTCTGAGTCCTGTTTTTATTTGTGCCCAGGGGCCTTACTTCTTGCCTTCTCCAGTCCACATCCTGTCAGTCTGTTTGTTTGAATTACTCTGGATTTGGACACTCTGCTGTTCACTCTCAGTCATCTCATTAGCATTTTGTGTGTGGATCTTCATTCCTGAACTATTCATTAAACCACTGCCATTTTTTTTTTTTTTTTTTTTAACTCTACTCCTGTCTCTGTGTCTTGAGTTCAGCATTTGGGTCCAGTTTCTCTGTGTGAAAATTGATATGGTAATGCTGGTTGTAGTTATTGAAGTAATCAGAGTTCCAACCTTTAGTTTAGTACCTTTCAGGAGACTTACTTGGCATTGATCCCTTTATAATTATGGTGTCACAAGATCCAATCCTAATATTTGATAAGAAAAAAAAAAAAAAAAAAAAAAACCTTTCAAACATTGCACAAATGTTACAAGGGTTTTAGAAAACCTAAACCAAGTGCAGAGCCCAGTTGGTCCAGATGTGTTGAGCTCCTCCCTGTTCTCCTTAGGCTTTTGCCTGATAAATTTGTTTGGATCCAAAGATGCAGACCCAAAACAGAAATCAGATAAAAAAGAATTTATTAACAATAAATTGCAACAAAAAGCACACTCAAAAGGTGTGGAGAATAAACAAACTAAAGGCGCACTCAGAAGGAGTGGAAGAGAACAAAGGCAGCTCCGACAAAGCGGGTTTGAGGAAAGGCACGCGCTGAAGCAGCAGGTAGATACTGAAACACAGGAGCACGCTATTAGTGGCAGTTTAAGGACAGTTAGCATTAGCAAACTTCACGAGGAGAGGAGATAAAGAAGCGCAGTACTCACACTGGGAACAACCAGACACCACCATGGACAGAGGAATAATCTGGCACAGGTAGGAGAGAGAGCTCTCTCCTTAAGTTCTGTGCCTAATAATGAACATGCGTCTCAGGTGAGCCCCTGAGGAGGCGGAGCTGACTGGGTGTAGGGGAACACCCAGCTGCACAGGCCGGGGAGAACAGACAGACAACAATAACACTAGGAAAAAGGCAAGGAGACACACTAGAAGAGAACAGGTCACTAGGATCATAACAATACCGAGGTTATAGAGAAATCACTGACATCAATCAGCAACAGTTGCAAATGCAAGTACAAAATGTTTATTTTGTACAATGTCACCAGATAGAGTCCAATATTACTGACTGCACATCATATCAATGTTTTGTATTGTTGCAATTACCATCTACCAGAAGCCAGTTGTTGGAATATTAATACATTGTGTATTGTATGACTTGAATTATGTGTTATCCCCCACTCTGATAAAATATTTTGAAAAAGCTGGAAAGTCCAAGCATCTTTCAGCTCCCTGTGGCCAACTTTTTATTGCTCAGAAGTTGGCCTGTTGGTCTACATGATGTCACTGCATTTTAAGTAGATCTTCCTTTATGCAAAGGGTGAGTTTATATGTAAAGTAGCTGCCTGGTCCTTTTTGCCCGCTGTCAGACAAATATCACAATCACTGAAAGTCGGTGTGATTACTGGGGGCAAGGGCACCAGCAACTGTGTTGGTTGAGACAGAATTACAACAGGGGTGTCCTAATATAACTGCTAGTTGCAGTGGCAGGCAGAGGAGTCACCACGTGCAGGAGTTACTTTGACAAAGTTCTGCTTTGACTAAGTTCTGATCTGGATAACCCCAAACCTAAGTTTGCTGAAAGCTGGAGCTACAGCCACTGCTGCTGAACTGAGTAGTTTGTTAAGTTACTCCAAAATGCAAAATGTTACTTGGGAGCATTTTAGTTTGTACAATAGTGTTTGTAATGTGTGTGTTCAGAACATGGTGCTTTATGTGTATAGTGATATGTTAAATGTGATAATATTACTGTATTCTTGTCAGTAATGCTTTACATTACTTCATCAATGGGGAGGAGTAATATATTACTGCAACGTGTTAACCGAGTAGTGCATTACCTCCAACACTTATTTCAACACAACATATGATCTCTATGGGATGAAAAATAGTGCGCAAATGTAACAATATGCTTGCATGTGTTATCTGTGTCCGGGTAGTGGTGACGGCTCATGGATTTTAATCACTGACCACAGATTTCAGTCATGTTAACTTGAAAGTTATGCAAGGTAATACAATTTAATGACATCCAAAACCCAGAGTCTGAAAAAGGCCCCTGTAAACAGAAGGCCCATTTGTCTGACAGCCCCGTTATCCTGAAAACAAATGCCCATATCTCTTTTTTTTTTTTTTTTTTTTTTCTTTTTTGCTGCCTGCATTACACAGAGACCTGCCATACTCTGCCCCTGATTGACTTGTGTTTGTGTTGCTTGGTTAGGTTTAGGGTTAGATGGTTTGGGTCTGATGGAACATTTTGCAGACTTTTGGGGTTTCGGAGTAATGGACTGTCAGAACAATGGCATAGCACCCATTTTTGCTGACACTGACTGATGTCTGTAGTCCACTAAAGATTGTTTATATCAGCTTTACAGTTTCTATGTGGGCTTTCAGGATTGGGATGCAACGCTTGAAAGGCTCAGTCATTCACAAGCAAGGATGGAGCGAGGATCACCACTTTCTGGACACATGATTGTATAAAGGATGTTACTGAATGGACTCAGAAACATTTTGTAAAACCATTGCAGGTGAACATAGTTCTATGCAAATGACTGCAATCATGTTTTTATTTACATTTCACACAGCACCCCAATTTGTTTGGAATCAGGGTTGTACACCAGCTGAAATTAAGTTAATTAATCTTCTTTAAAAACACTGTGTGATGACCTAGACATCACACCAGCAGAAGTGAAAAGCATCTTAGACACAGACCAACAGTCACTAACAAGCCTCATGCAGCCCTGACTTCACTCTGTGTGTTATACCGCCAGTGTTCCACCACACAGAGCACTGTGGCAGCTTGATGGATGGAGTTTATAATTGACTTCATATACAGTGAACATTCACAATTTCCATGTAAGCTGAAAGGATGCATACAAATTGATTCATTGAATCCTTTTCACCTCATTTTTATTTTTGAAACAATGACCCCGGTTTCAACCAGTCACCAAGTCATTTAGTGAAGCTGTCCATTGATCACAGCCAGACAGCCAATGGTTTATTACTGAGCAGAGTTTTCCATATGTTTTTTGGAGAATGGGTCAATATCAGTTCCTATAGTGGTCAGGTGCTCACAGTGTAATTGGGATTCGAGATGGACAAAATGTATTCAAACTATGTCTCCACTTCTGTTTATCTCTGTGGCTGTGGCGTCTACTCTCATACAGTATGGTAAAAAATTCAGGGTCTGGCCCTGCAGTGGATCAATTATGGGTGTCCTCTGTTAGGAGAAACAAGGGCACTTTGCAGAAACAATCACTCTAATGAATGTTGAGGTGAGTAAATTTAGAATAGACAGAACCTTAACTTCCTATACAGCAGTGAGGAAACAACACACAGCCATAAACAAGCTGAACAGGTTACACTCTTGTGAGACGTTGATCAATGCTATTTTCACTTTTACTGGTGTTTCTAATCAGAAATTATATTCTTGTTACTGAAGTTTCTCCATTATTTTTAAAGACATGAATCACTTTTCTCTCAATAGCAACAATAAAAAATATTAAAATAATCATCATATCAGTCAGGCTACATTGTTTGCAGCAATGCACATGTAACTTTGTGCACAATTTCCTGTCACTACATCATATTTACACAGATGCCTGAAAGCAATGGAAGTACTTGAGGAACAAAGAAGAGGAAAGTGGACAGGGAGAAGAGAAGTGGCTCTGAGGGAGGAAGTCAAAGGAAATGGAAATTCATGAACACCATGGTTTTCTGGACTGTTTTATTAGGAAGAGACCAACTTCATCAAACAAGCCCCAGGCCCCAAATCAGCCAGACTGTGAATTTACTGAGGTGTATTTTAAGAATGGAAAACTGGCATACATATTTATTTGGCAAGTAAGTATATGTTGATTGCTATATAGATAGCAGTTTTTGGGCATCTGTAAGGTGAAGACACAATCTGGATCAGGGCTTCCAACTCTCACACATTGACCGTGAGACTCACACAAATGACACTTTTGACACGATCTCACCCCACATGCCTAATCTCTCATACAGTAAAAGTCATCTTGATAATTGATAATGTCACAGCAGGAAACCAGGACAGTGACAGTGAATGGACAGACAAGACAGAGCAGCATCGCTTCTGCAGGCTGGACTGAGAGTGAGTTACTGCTGAAGTGTAGTGAGTACTGAGAGCCAACAGAACAAAACAAAATGAGACAACAGACAACATATTAGTTACAAATCTGGCATGAAAAAAGGCTTTCCCATAAAATTATATTTGAAGCAATGATTTAAAAAATTCCAGAGCCAAGGGTCCTGATAGCAAAAGCCTGGTCCTTACAGGATCTCAGGATAATTGGAGCTTAGGGAGTCAGGAGCTTCATAATATAACCTGAGGCACGTTGATCCTTAAAAGTTATTCAAAGAATCTTAAAATCAATTCTGAATTTAACCAGTAGCAAGACTTTGACTGATATGGTCCTAGTAAAAACATGAGACACTCAAAAGTTCACAAACCCACTCTGGAAAAATACTTCAACTAAACTGAGTTGAAAATAAAATTCAAAAGAAATAAAATCAAATACTCCTTGTACTCCTTGCCTGATATAAATATTAAATTGTATATTGAAAAGTAGTAGTATTCAGATATTTATATATAATGCAAATATACAGCCCTACACGTATGACAGCCATTCATTTCCAGTGTCTGTTGAATTCCAATATAAGCACACCTCATTCTACTTAATGAGGTACTCATTAGGTGATCACCTGAACCAAATCTTATTTAACGAGGAAAAGTATAAAATCCACTGTTGTAGTCATCATTATCCCCTTGCAATAGGACGAGCTGGATGGCAAAAACAGTGCGAGTAGTACCTCAAAAGTAACTGGAATCAAAAAATAGCTGTTGACCATGCCAAGAGAGTTGAAAAGAAAAGTTTTGAGTGAGGAAAAGAATGGTTCAATTCTGGCTTTAGTGGCAGAGGAATACAGTGAGCATCAGGTTGCCTCCATACTTAAAATTTCTAAGACGGCGGTTCATAAGAACGTGGTCAAGCAGCAGACATTGGGGACAACAAAGCTACAGACCGACAGAGGGCAAAAACAACTCTCTACTCTCTCTAAGCACACCTCTAATATTTCTAAGACTGCCTTTTATCACCTCAGAAATATTTCAAAGTTAGATCTTTCTTGTCTCAGTCAGACTCTGAAAAGCTGGTCCATGCTTTTATTTCCAGTAGGCTGGACTTCTGTAGTTCACTTTTTGATGGACTGACAAAGCAGACATTAAATAAACTCCACCTTATTCAAAATGCTTAATGGTCTGGCTCCTTCTTATGTTGTTGACATGCTCACTGAGTACACACCAGAGAGATCACTTAGATCATCAAATAAAGGTCTCCTCACTATGCCTAAAATCAATAATAAATCAGCTCATGGTGCTTTCAGTCATTATGTGCTCTCTTTTAAAAGCCAACTAAAATGTATCTTTCTTCGCAAGCTTTTAAGGTTTTAAGTGTACATTTTATTTTGTTTTGTTTTGGTAATTAGTATTATTATTGTTATTATCTCCCCTCTAAGAATAATGGTAATAATAATACCTTCTTATCCTGTTTGTTTTTATCATGTTCTTTTTATCTATGTTGTTCTGCTCGTTTTTATATGTAATACTTTTTTATCTTTCTTGAAGCACATTGAGTTACGCTTGTCATATGAAATGTGCTATATAAATAAAGTTGAATGAATGAAAAAGTGCACGACAAGAGTCATTTGAAGCAGGCTCCTAGGGGCAGGGCTCTAGTTGTTTAAAGCCAGAAAAAAGACCTTCATCACTGAGAAGCAGAGCCAGGCTGAGGTTTGCAAAAAACCCTAAGGATTGGACCATTGAGGACTGGAGTAAGGCCATCTTCTCTGATGACTTTCAGCTTTGCCCAACACCTGGTTGTCTAATGGTTAGAGGGAAAACTGTAGAGGCTTACAAACCACAGTGTCTCACACCCACTGTGAAATGTGGTGGAGGATCGGTGATGATCTGAGGGTGATTCAGCAAGGCTGGAATTGGGCATCTTTGCAAAGGAAGCATGAATGAAGCCATGTAAAAGGTTATCTTGGAAGAGAACTTGCTTCCTTCTGCTCTGACCATGTTCCCCAACTCTGAGGATTGTTTTTTCCAGCAGGACAATGCTCCATGTCACACAGCTGGGTCAATCAAGGTGAGGATGACAGACCACCAGATTAAGACCCTGTCATTGCCAGCCCACTCTCCAGACCTGAACCCCATTGAAAACCTCTGGAATGTGATCAAAAGGAACATGGATGGTCACAAGCCATCAAACACAGCTAGGCTGCTTGAATTTTTGCGCCAGGAGAGGCATTTGTCATTTTCTGCAAATAAATGCTCTAAATGACAATATTTTTATTTGGAATTTGGAAGAAATGTTGGCAGTAGTTTCTAGAGCAAAACAAAAATGTTCATTTTACTCAAACACATACCTATAAATAGTAAAATCAGAGAAACTGATAATTTTGCAGCGGTCTCTTAATTTTTTCCAGGGCTGTATATATTGTGTTTTCAAACACGAGGTAATAAAGCATGTTTTCTTAAAAATCTAATGTTTATTACCCTATCATAGTCCTGGGGTTTGCTGGTTGTCTGTTTCCTGTTGAAGTTTGAAATACTTACCTCTTTACTTGTTTCAGTTACTTTAATTCCTGTCTTTGTCTTTTTCCCATGTTTTGTGACTGTATAGTTTCACCTGTCCCTCATTAGCCTTCCCTCCCTCGTGTATTTAAGTCTGTGTTTTTCTTCTCACTCTTTGTCACTTTGTCTTTGTAAAATGTGCCAATTGTGGCATCTCTTGTTGTGATAATGCACGTCATTGCTGCAAGCACTCGGCTATCAGAAATGCTAACTGGTACAAGCGGTTTTAGCTGCCTGGTGATGGCAGGGGTAACAGTTGCACAACCTCTGGAGCACCTCGGATAAAAGGATGAAAATAGCTTGGCTAGCATTTGCCATGCATTTTTAGATACAACATCTGAATGGTCCCTAAGACTATAGGCCTGTAGCCCTCCATGCTGTTTTTTTTTTTTTTTTTGCCAGGCACTAATAATAATACAGATAAGATATACTTAGGCAGAGTTTGAAGAAATATGAAGCCTGTCATATGGATTGCAAGTAATGAAGAAGGAGCTATTTTAGATGATCAGAAATTATCTTATTTGTTCCAAATGCTTTATTGTTATGGAAATGCAAGACTGCAAAGTGAACATCTTCTAAATTAGTATTTAGTATCAATGCTACCCACTTCAAAATGGATCCTACCAATACAGTTAACTAGTTCATAATAATTTTGCTGCCATTCCCTTGCAGGGACATATCCAAGAATCCTGTGTGTGGACAGCTCGCGGTGCAACACCATCATTCCAGATGTCCTCTGCTCCGAACTCTTCAGGATTCTGGAACCCACTATTTCCGGGACCGAAAGTGGGCATCCAACATTGACACAATCATCCTAGCCCGGCATAGGATGTACTTCCTGTGCCAGCACAGGAAGTTCAACCTGCCTCAGAAACTGCTGATACAATTATACACTGCATCCAGTCTGTTCTCTGCTCATCCATCACTGTCTGATTTGATCAGCCACCAAACGTGAAAGAAAGAGATCACAATGAACAGTATGAACTGCACAGAAAAAGACTGTAACATGTATGTAAACATATACATGCATATATTGCACTGTATTGTTTACAACTTAGAATACTCAACGTGTATGCAAACTTTATTCATTTTTGTTTTTGGCCATGGGTGATTTTTATATGCACCTATCTTTTTTTGCACTTCTGTATTCTGTACCTTTCTTTATCTTTATTTTTTCAATATTTGTTTTCTGTGTTCTTAGATGCATGTCTACTCTTGTGTTAGTACATTGAGAACCATGAAAAATCGGAGTCAGATTCTTTTTATGTCTACACACTGAGCAGATGAAGCCAATTCTGTAAAGCCGATTTCGATGAGGTTGGATGCCATGCTTCTCTGATGTAAGTATAACTATGGGCAGACATAAGCACCTTTGCTTTGCTTTGCTTGAAAGGATTAAACTACTATCAGAGCAGATGTGCATTACGTGACAGGCAAATTGTGAGTTCTCATCAGAAATATCAGCACTCACATCTCTTTCAACAAAGATACAGGCAGAAGAATTACCTTGAATAAAGGAGCTAATGAATGCTAATGTATTAAGATATTCAGCCTCATTTTGATAATACTCATCACTACATTTATGTTTTAAGATAATAAACTTGTATAATTACAATTAATCTCCATTCAAATAGCCCAATCCACTGCCACTTTAACCACTTTAATGAGTGAATCATATTTCTTATTCCAGAGAACAGCCACTTCCCTGATATCCACCACTTGAACTTTACTCACAGTGCCAGTGTCAAATGCATCAGTAGTGACACAAGGTTTTGGTTGCCTCATAGCATTATCAGGCATTGAGTTGTGCCATATTGTGCAGGTTGGAAAGAGAGGATGCTTCCACAGTTTACCTCCATTTTGCATTGTGCAACACCATCTGTTGATACATCCTTGATTACACAAGTTCTGCTCAAAACTGGTTTAAATGCCTGCTGGTTCACTAGAGAACACCAAGGTTCCAAGAATCCTGACTGGAACCTAATTTTATGATGGAAAAGGGGTATCAGTAGACCGCAGTTGTGTTTGTGGTGGGGTGCTCATTGCCACAGTATCCAGTTTCATCTCTGGTACAACAGTGTTCATACAGTGTGGTTGTAGTAGATCATTCAAGTAATATGATACAAAACTTGGAATGTCTTCTCTTTAAGGACTTTCAAGCATGCCTTGATGTTATTAATATTCCTCTGAGGACCCTTGTGCAAAAAAACAACATTGCCCTGTCTTCAGACAAACTTTGAAGAGAAGCCTTTTGGACTCCTCTATCCACTCAGATGGCAAGTCATCAAGGCCAGCATTACAATTTCATCTTGGCCACTATCAGGTTTAAAAATCTCAGGCTTTGAACAGGCACAAACTGCAAGCAGCAAAACGTGCTGCTGTGTGTGCCACTATATCAGATAAAGCGTGAAAATTGTAAACTTTCCTTCCCGACTTCCCTGCCTGTGGTTCTCAGCCCCAAACCCACTGGCTCCCAGTGGAGATGGGGATATTTAAATTCAGCTCAAGTATTTACTTATTTATATTATTTCTTAAACTTTCCAAACATTACTCAAGAATCAGGAAGTAGTCCATTTTGGGGGAGAATTTTCAACAGTGGATTCATCCACATTTGGTGTTCAGGCAGGACAGTGTGTGTGTTTATGGTAACCGCCAGAATTGTGATGAACAGTTAAGTTTTGTTTTTACATGCATCCAATATTTTGGTTCAGTGTGGTGGTGAGGGAGATGCAAAAAACATGTTGCCATCATTTTTTTTTTTTTTCCCATAGCCTCTGTCTTTGCAGTTTGCAATGCCACCCATATTGTCTGTGTTTTGCCTATTGTACTTTGACAATTAGTTTTCTAACCATAATGTGTACTATGCTGTATGCTATACCCACTTTTCTGATTTTTACCCAGAAATCTGACCTCCTATTAAATGTGTCTTAATAATAAAACAATTTCTAACAATGTATTTTTCATCCTAAGGCTGAGATGTAGAGTGGTGACTGCCCCGTCATTCTGAAAGTAATCCTGGACACCAACAGCAAAGCAAAACAAAACAAAAAAACAAAACAAGGTGATTGGAAGTGAACTACTGCACCCCATCATACCAGAGACTCTGATGAGAGCCTCGAGGGTGGCACTATTTCCAAATGATAAGAAGAACAACAGGGAGATGGCAAGAACAATAGTGAAAAGCCGCTGGCATACAGGTGTTATGAAGTGGTTTGTGACACACCCATCACACCAGACTTCCAGGCCAACGCTCCTTGATGTGAGGTTATGAAATTTGCTTGGAGCATGGTTTTGTAATACAAGTATGTTGGGACTGAATATGTTGATAATGTAGCGGAAGCTTTTTTTGAAACAGTATTGGGGCTAATAATTGTTCATTGTTCACACGTTTGTCGTTGTTTGCATGATTTTTGTTGTTCCCTGGGGCATGTTTCATCACCAACTTGGTCATATCACTCTTTGGGTATTTTGGCTTAGGCTCAAACAGGAAATTCCTGAAAACTCTTTACAGGAAGATGGTTAGCACCTGGTACTGTTGACCCAGGATTTTCAGTGCACATATGGTGAATGAAAACTTTGCTGTGGCAGCATAAAAAGTATTGGGATGTGTAAAGAAAGCTGAATATTTCGGGGTTTTAGACTGTTGGTCAAATAAAACAAACAATTGAAATGGTACTGTGGGCTGTGGGAAATTTGAAACAGCTGTCAAATATTTATCATTCTATAATTTTAAAAGCAGGGCTACTAGTCTAATTCAGCAACATTGGATACAATATTTTCAGAGCATATATTTAATGTGCTTCATTTAATTTCATTTTGTGACTCCATTGAGGAGACTACAGTGGGAGTATACCTTGTCAAACAAAGAAATACAACCTGTTCTCGCCCTCAACTCATCACATGCTGGCTCTTGGTCAGGACGCCTTGGCGTCACTTTTCAAGGCACTGAGTACCCCTTTAGCGTCATTTCTCAACATGCAGAGTGGTCTGATAGACCTCTGTATGAGGCCCTTTTTCACTCCCAATGCTTCTAATGATGAAGGATAAAGAGCAAGACAAGTTCACCATTGGAGGAGAGTTGGGATGGTTGGATGGATTGAGCACAGGACTTTCAGCCAGGAGACCAAAGTCCTGTCCTGTGTGAAACCTAAACTAAAGGTTGACTTTTTTGCAATTGAAGTAATGCAACATATGTCCATAACTAACACAGTTATTTTAAGCCAAACCATAAAGTTTTCCAAAACCAAACTAAGTACTTTTGGTGCCTAAACCTAACCAAAGTGCAGCTGTTTCATAACATTAACCATGTGTACACATGATAATTAGACGTTGGATATTTACTATTGCTAACTTCACTGTTGAGTTGAAAAATTATGTTAAAGAGGTATCCAGTGCTGTTGAGACAAAAGAAAAGATGAACTTTTCACTGTTTGGTTATATATTTTTTAGTTTAGTCAAATTAATTTATTTAATTTGAACAAGTGTTTAAACTCCTAATTGAGCATGCTGCTGCAGAGCAATATAGAGTAGGGAGTAGGTGCACAGGTGAGCTGCATACTGCTTACTGCATACAGCTGCAGCAGTAGACAAAGAGCAGAGCAGAGGAGACAACTGAGACGCTGTCGGTCAGTATGTTTGGTGTATTTATAAAATTAAATCAAATCTATCATTTTTTAAACTAAGCAAATGTAGCTTTACTTGCATGCATTGACTTATTTCAGTTAAAAATAGCATGGTTTCTATGAAGTGAGAATATTTAAATTTGGTTTAATTTCAATTGGCAATGATTAAAAATAAAAAAAAAGGCCAATGGTTAAGAGAGTTAAGTTAAAAGTGTAATCTAAAAACGATGAGTAGTTGCATTAAAAAGACTTTAATGTTAAAAAAAAAACACAAATTATTAAGCATTTCATTTAAATCAGCTGTGAAATTACTCTGAATTAAAAATAACTGAACACTTATGTAAAGTAATGCCAATGATTTTGGCATGGTGTAGATTAATTTGCATATCTTTAAAATTAGCTACTTTAAGTAATTTCAAAAATAATTTGATTTGATTTAGTGTAATTAAAGTTATTGACTGTTTAGTCATAAATAATTTAGTTAATTTAATGATTCATTAAAAGAAGAAATAAAAATTCAGCTTGTAGTTTAGGTTGAAATTTCCATATGTTTATTTGTGTAAATTGACATTGCATTTGTGTATCTCTGTTCAGGTTTTCAACCTATTCTATGGCTTTTCTATGAAGAAATAAATGGAATTGTTCAACAAAATGAGTTGAGTTGTCCTGCGTCCTCTGATGTCACCTCCAGCCTTTTGAAGTTCAGGCAAATCTGCAAGAAACATTAAAGAACTTGACAAGTACCTTGACGAGCAATGCCAAGGGGTCCTGAGCAAGTATTTGTATGTGATGAGTTGGGACTGAGAGCGTGTACTGATAAACCAGAGGGCATTGGCACCATCCTTTAAGACCAGATGGTGCTGCAAGACCTGAACACTAAATTAGCCACTGCCATGTCGTTTAGCCTAATGTATGCTTTCAACCTTAACCTTCCCGAGTCATCCTGAAATACACTTTCAACATACTCCAAAGAATTGTCATGGAGCAGGTAGGTGTTATGGCTAAGCCAAATAATGTTTAACTGGACTCAGTGATGCAGACTGATAGATGGAATGGATGAACACAGGGTTTATTTAAACAGCAAAGACAATGGTAAACAACAATGAGAAAACACATTCTAACAGAGCGGAAGAAATTAATAAACAAACTGCAGGTCGGAGGCAGAGCGTGACACTGGATGTGCTTGGAAGGCACTGAAAAAAAAAAGGAAATAAATATGAGTGGCAGTCCATAAGCCAAGGAACAAATGGAATCCAAGAAACACGAGGCTTGAAACAATGACAGGACGTAACAATAGTCAGTTTATCGAGTTCGTTACTCAGGCTAAGCACAGACAGAAACACTGAAGAGATCAGGACAAACTGGCAACCACTGTTGCAGAAAGCCAACTTTGAGTACTACTGGTATGATGAGTGATGTGCAGCAGGTGTGCATGTGATTAGGTGGAGCCAGCAGAGAGACGAGGCACACCCAGTCTCAGACAGACAGGGGAACAGAGAGACAGACAAACACCAGGGGAAAAGGGAAAATGGAAAACACTAGGAAAAGACAGATGAGCACCCTAACAGTAGGTAACACTCTCCAACAAAGACCACGTTCATGGACACAGACTTTATCAGTGAGCTTTTGCCAAGTTTTTGAATGTCATTGTTTTAATCATCATTTTGATGTTCATCTCGAGCATGTGCACTGCATGGCCATCGAAAGTTTACCCCCCCATTACCCCCCCCCCCCCCACACACACACATAAATTACACCCCGTGCCATGTTCTTTTCAAGTCATGAATCAGTGTATCCTCCATTATTGTGACATTAACACTAAAAAGCCTTTTCAATGGTTCTCGTCAAAATAAAATGGATAAGAATGTTTATATTTTTCAGTGTAAGCTCTTAGCAGGTTGCTGTTGCATGTACACATAGCCACCCACTGCATTCCACCTGAAAGATGCCAGTGATGAGAAGCTGCTCCAGCCGATCCAAGCTCCCACAGAACCACTCATACAAGAACATTGGATCTATTATTGACTATTTTTGTATGTTTGTTTTCTTTTCAGGTTCAAACTATAGTGAATGTTTTATTGTGCTCTCCTGAAGTTGAGTCCTGCTTTACTGCCAAGTTGCACGTCAGGAGTAACTATATTATATTACTCTTATATTTGCTCATTATGGAACATTCTGTATTGGTGTTGGTTTGCTTCAAGGAAAGAGACAGTATTGATTCAGATTGCAGCGGTTTTGTATGTTCATTTTCTTGAGTCTTTTTAGTTCATTGATATTACATCTCACAAAGTGTGAAAGAAAAATGTGTTTTGGTCTAACAAGTGAGATGTGTATGTGTGTGTTCATTTTTATTTCATGTAAATCCAACAGACATTTTTTCAGTGCACCCTGTGCATCCTACTAAAGATGGAAAAAACTGGCTCTGAAATATTTAGTTTCATTTTCTAAAAAGTTGAAGCAATTTCCTCAAACAGCCTGAAACTGTTTCTTTGCAGACATTACTCAAATAAGGACTATATTCATTTGATAGTCTAGTATTTGTGGCTGTTGGATGCTGTATGTGGGTTGTTCATGCAAATTAGCAAATACACTACATTCTGTAGAAAACATGTGCTGCAGAATTTCAACAATCTTCACCAAGCCTGTCTTCAAAGCTACTTTGCCCATCTCCTCACTTAGCTTGGCTTTTTGCCGTGCCTGAATGTGATTGTTGACAGCAGTTATAAACACTTTAGATGGGGTCAGACAGCACATTGTAAGAGCTACTCTGTTTCAAGCATACCCAGGTCTTAAACCTAACGTTGAACACAGCACACCACACTTGATATCTGCTGTCAAAGTGTTTTCTATGTCCAAAATTCGACTCGGGCTTCCTCCCTATGACTTTTGTGCAACATCCTTGCAGAATGTTGCACATCTGGAGTGTTAAAAGACCTCCAGTGAACATATTTCAGACAGGTATTAGATAGACACTATATTTTTCCATGTGGGGAAGTTGGTTTGCAGCACAATCACAAGGTATTCCATCACAACATCATAAAAGTCACCACTAGACATACTCATGCACATACCTATACACATACCTCACATTTTGTAACAAATTTGGTATAAGGGAAAATAAGGGAATAATGGGGCAATATCATTGCCCAGATGGCAACAATTCAGTTGAGGAGGCTTGGGGTGCTTCTGTGCAACCTCAAAGAGGTAACACCATTTTCCTACCCTGTAAGAACAAAAACCTGCTGTTGAGTGTGTAAACTCCTTCAGGCGTTTGGTGAGAGGTTTCAGGACATGAAAAGGAAACAAAAGCAACTGAACATATTTGCTGTTTAATGTGGAACCAGCTGATGTTCCTGACAACCTACAACATGAAATCACTGAAGTGCAAAGCAGCAACCTGCTAGCGTGAGTAGCTCTTTCCAATGACTCTTGCAAAGACTGATCCACTCAAGACTGACTGACCCAAACCTGGAAAACCAGCTGTGAACATCATCATCATCATCATCATCATCATCATCATCATCATCATCACCGAAGAGAAGCTACAAAGAGGTTGGTGTGATATGTGTTTTCAATAATTTAGTATGGCCCCTAAGGATGTTATGAATTTTAATATTAATTATTAATTTAATTTTTAATAATTTAATATTAATTTTAATATTTATTAATTTTGCCTTTTTGTTTTCTGTGTCTACCCATCAACATTTTTGTTTGTTTATAAGC
The DNA here is from genome assembly GCA_037975065.1 of Chaetodon trifasciatus. NCBI lineage: Eukaryota > Metazoa > Chordata > Actinopteri > Chaetodontiformes > Chaetodontidae > Chaetodon > Chaetodon trifasciatus. The sequence continues at coordinate 3,605,200 of JBBMOE010000044.1, forward strand.
CTCTTTTTTTATAGAAATGTTAAACTAATCATAAAATCTACTATTTGTTGTTATGATCACATGTTCTGCAAAAGCTGCTAAATTGATTCACATATTACATGCTAGATCATTCAATGATTCGTAATAGATTCCTCGCAACAGAAGAATCGATGGAGATGCATTCATATTTATTCAAA